>JAAZQE010000165.1:0-45426 GCA_013620735.1 Clavariopsis aquatica
CCCCCCCCCTGCTCCCGAAGTAGTCCAGCGTCTTACTTGTGTGACGTGTGTGGCACAGCCTTTTCATTGAGACGCCCCCTCTTGATGCACAAAATGAATCACCATCCCAGAGCTTCGGTTGTCTTCGCGCTAAGCCTCTGGAAGTGCATGGAAAGGAACATTACCGGCATTTCGCCCTTGATCGCATCTCATTAGTGTCAAGAATAAGATTAGTGATACTTGTTAGAAAAATACCTGCAATCTGTGTGTAGTGGCCCCCCTTGTCCAAAACGAGATTTCAAACACTGTCTATTCTATCTGTGAAATAAATGCTAAATTGATACTACGGCAGGCTCTAGGAGAACCTGTCGTTGTTCGTCAATCCTACCTTTAGAATCTGTCACTTTTTTCAAGCCTGGCGATACTACAATTCCTCTTCGCCCCACTCCCTCCCAGAAATACTCATAGATGAATGGCTGGCCATATAGCCATACACTCAAATCCAGAGCACTGCTTATAAGTTGCACAAGGTCTTCGTCCTTCTCTTGGTCGCCATATGTTGGGTTTGCCCAAGGGAAGAATGTGAGTGCAAAGTGCTCCGCTGCTTCGCGGATATCTGATAGGCGGGTTTGAACATTGGTTTGGACTGCCGAGTGGAGGTGGACTGCAAGACGCTTGTAGAGGATGAATGCGGCAGAGAGGTCTGGTGTGTGTGTTAGCATGGCATGAATTTCTCGGGTGAGTCGGTGCTGCTAACCTGATGAACTTGTGAAGTGCTTCTTGCCTCCCACTCCTGTAACATCGCTCGGAAACAAATTCACGCCTTCCTCCCCCTCTGGCGATGTAATTTTCAACACGTATCCCATCAAGGCATGCTTAATAGCCATAGTTGGTGTCGCAGAACTTTGCAGTAACTCCATCATATCCACTTCGGCAGTCCCAAATCTCGTCAGGTCGGTTTCCATACTCGGCGTTATGCTGGCGTGCACATCGCGGTAAAAGTTCTCGACGTGCTGCTGTATTTGGTCAAAAAGCATTGATACCTTGTCCCGGACGGTGCGGTCATCAGCCGTCTGGGGAAGTACACCCGCTAGGAAATCCGATGACTGCGACAGGTCGGTCAAGTCCAAGGAGCGTCGTGCAGCAACAGCTGCGGGGACAGGGACATGTGAGATCTCTTGCACATAGGATGTGGGGCCTTTGGAGAGGGCCACGAGCTCGGGGCTTGAGTCGTAGACGGAGAGCTTTGATGCCGGGGAACGTTTTCGCCGCTTGAAGAGGAAGAAGGCAACAAGGAAGGCAATGGCAGCACCGAGGAGGGCTGTTCCTATTGCTAGTCCGGCCGCGGCGCCCTTGGACACACCATTGGATCTCTGGGATGTGGGCACTGCAGCAATGGATGTAGCTTGCGGGGCTGACGTAGATGCGGCCTCGGTGGCAACGTGCTGGGTTGAAGGGACTACAGGCGTGGATGTTTGGCCTGTCACGGGAGTCTCCAGCGCGGCACCGCCAGCTATTGCAGTCGTCTTCTCCTCTGGGCTGCTACCCAACGGCGTCGACTCCAAGTTTGCTTTGGTGGTTTGCACGGGGAAGTTGGGATTGACGGGGATGGCATCGATGGGGTTGGCAGGGTCAACAGGGTCGACGGCACGGTCAGCCATGGTAGCGACGAGCGTTTCGAGGCTGCAAGAGAGGAGAGGGCGAGGAAAAGAGAGAGGCGATGTCGTCCATTTTTGCTGTGCTCCTCTTGTGGCTTGTCAGATGCGGCTGAGGGCTGGCCTTGTACCGGGAGGCTGTGATGCTTCCCATGCCAAGAGCGCTACCCTGGTCGCGTATATAAACGTCGTCCCCAATCTCGCACCCGCCATTGCGCCTCGCTATTTGCGGCCCCCACCCCTCTAGTTTATGCCCCAGTGCTGCGACCTTGCGGAACCGGGTTTCGTCCAGGGGCTCAGCCTCGCATCTTTTCCCGAAGCAGAGTCGCTACCACCGTATAGCGCTCCAAAATCAGGCCTCCCGCATGCTGCGACAACGAGTGCCCTGCGAATCAAGGTAGCCAACCAATGGCGCCGGATCACGGCAGTGAGGGCCCTGGACACACACTTGGGACATGAGATTGCGCATGCCAGTCAGCGGGAGGGGGATGGCGGTTATCTTAAGGCCGCCAGCAGCGTCGAAGGAGCAAAACCTCTTCCTCCCAGTCGACCCGTGCCTGTCCACCATTTTTCTTTGTTTGCCCACCCGAAGCGGTCGTTGTCGACATCATGCACGCATACTCGCTCCTCGCACTCCAGGTGCTAGTATCGTCGGTTGCTGCCCAGCAGCGCGTTGTGCCTCGCGCCGCTGAAGCCACTCCTTTCATCCCCGGACAGCCGTTGAAGAGAATCGCGGCGCCCCAGCCTACGTCTCCTCCCCAGGCCGTGAGGAAGCTTGTTGGACGCGATGCCGCGACGTGTGGATGGATGATGTCGGATGGAAGCCCTAATGTCTGTGGTGATCAACAGTACTGCACGACATCGGCTAGCAACAACGGCCAATTTGGTGTATGGAACTGCTGCAACCCAGACTCGTGTTATCTTGCAACAGGCTGTACCAAGGACAAGGAATGGTATGTTGGACTTGTCTCCCAAAACAATGGCCGGGAACATGATCGCTAATCGGCCCACAGCGCTGGAGATGCAAACTACTGTGTGACCTCATACATGTCTAACGATGGCACGACATTCTCCCGATTCATGTGCGGCACAACCTCATCCATCGTATCCATGGCCTATAGCCGCAAAGACACACCCCAGTTTACTGCCAGTCAGCTATCCGTGTCGCTCTCCTCTGCACTGTTAGCGAGCGCCGCATCCGCCTCTGCTGCTTCAGCTTCAGCGGCCGCCGCTGCCGCTTTATCACAATCCTCTAGCACTGGAACAACAACCGGGAAGCCTACCTCTGCTAATGCGTCGCCCTCGGAAGCCACATCAGGAAGTGCGACGACGACTGAGACGAAGAGTTCTGGATTGAGCACTGGCGCCCTTGCAGGCATCATCATTGCTGTTGTCATTATAATCGCATTGGTTGGAGCCATCGCCTTCTTCATGTGGCGGAGAAAGAACGATGCCGGGAAGGGCCACTCTGGTGCTCCCGCTGCTGCAGAAATGAGTGGCGCTCCCCTGATGAGTGGCGCCCCCGTCGAGCACTACAAGGCACATGCATATCCCGACACATACGCCCACAACGCTGTGCCTCAACAGTATCCCGTCGAACTTGACGGACCGCCGGTTGTCCATGAGATGGGGACGAAATAATTGGAACGACATCGATAGACTTGACACTGCAGAAACCCACACATCCGCTTAAGGCTTTCTTGTACACTGTTGGACCTCCCTTATTGCCCTATATAATTCGCCAACGCACTAGAATTATTACTTGCCGCGTCTGGCACGACTGAGCACGATCGATTGCACGTCCAATTTTTTTTATATATCCCGTGGGCGTACTTTGCGTTCAAGCCTACAACCCCAGCGGCCTCTTCGAGTAAAACAATTGACTTTCAGCGAAATTTAGAGCCGTTTTTGTTAATACTTGTTTGAGTTTTATTATTGCCAGCTCCTATTATTCTGTTTACTGCTATGGGGATGTTCATGCTCCTTTCCAAGCTCCAACAATGCATGACTTGACCAACGCAGTATCTGTCCACGAATTTCCATTCTGCACTGGTGTTTCGTTGAGCTCGTACGTCGACGAGAAACCTCCAGCCGACCAGCCAGTGTATCCAATATACACGTCCGCGTTCGCACTGTGTTACATTAGCATCCATATATCAAACTTGCCGTGCGGTCGAATATATACTCACTTCAAAAACTGAATCTGCTGACACATGTACTTCTGACAACTGGCCGTGTTCCCACCACCAGTTTCCGTCAGGATAGCTTGCCGCTTGTTGGTTCGCAGCCACTCGGCTAACGGCTTGAATGCCGTGTCTACGTTGTCCTTGACGCACTCCGTATGTGTGCCTGAGTTATCGCTATCGAGGTACTTGTGTACATCCATGATCAAATTTGTTGTCGAGCCATCCGGATTTGTGACCTTGGCCAAGGCTTCCGCCGAACCCGAAGAAACAAATGTTTCCGCGCTGGTGAACCCAGTGCCAGGTAATAAAATGAGGTTATTCGTTGCACCCGCGCCACGGATGGCAGTGACGACATCCTGCACAGTCGCAGCCCAGAGCTTGATATCGGGCATGTCATGGGGCTCGTTCATGACACCAAAGGCTATCTTGGCCTGTTTTCCGTACTTTGTGGCTAGTTGCTTCCACACGTCAGCTAGCTGGGCATTCGTCGGGCCTCCTTGCCCGACGATCTTGCCGTTCCAGCGTGCGTAGTTGTGCAGATCTAGAATACACAACACGGCAGCAGAGCTCAGACACCCCTGCACGAGGCGGTCATACTGGCCTGCGTTGTTGCTGTTCAACGTCCCACCGAGTTGCCCATTAACAAGGAATTGCCAGCCCACGGGTAGGCGGAAGGTGTTGAGCGTGTCGTCTTTAATGAAATGTGTCATTTGGCCAATGGCATTCGCCCCGGACACGATGTCGTATGGTTTAGATGCTCCGGTTAGTGAACAAGTTCCGTCGATTGTGCAGCCAAAGTCAAACCCCGCAATATTTACACCAGCATAAGTGACCTTCGTTGCGCGCGGAGTAGGGGAGGCGGTCACGAGGGCGCCAGTGAGGGCGAGGAGGTGTGAGGTCCTCATTATGGGCGAATTCTAATGGAAAGACGCTGTATCGTGAAAGTGAAAGTAGAAGTCGGGGTATCGAGGAGAATTGAGAGATGCGATGAAGAGACTATTTATTCCACGACCTGGTCATATATACACAGATGAACATCACCGGCACTGGAATCTACTAGATCAAAACAACCATACAGCCTCTGGCATTTTTCAAAGTTTCGCGACGTGACCTCTGCATTACCGAATGAACGCTTCGCATTAACGTTTGTAGTAAGAGATATAGTAATGGGGTTATAGTATGGAGGGATTTTATTGGTTTCGGCTGAAAAGCTTGATGAGGCTTATCCACACCCCACCAGACCTGGTTTATATTGATAGAAGTTGGAATCGGGGTCAAAGTATGGAATATGGGGCATATATGGTCGGTAATTGACTGGTCCGCTGATGTGCCTGGGTTTTACGGAGATCTTACAACTGGACATCCAAAGCCTCTAAAGATTCAGTTACATTGAATAATAGCAAGAAAAGAGAGACGTTGGATCATCCACAGCTCCTTGGAATAAGGTTCTCAAAACATAAATTACAGGCTTTCCTGGTGATTGTTTTCCTTGTCTCTTCATGCTAGGTGATGAGGACGGGCATTCCCCCGCACTCTGCCCATGTTTCAACGGCAAAATAAATGAATTGATCTCCACGAAAACGGACCGATACTCCCGCATCTATGGATGTCAAACTTAGAACCCTAACTCACATCATTAGTTACCCAGCTTTAATCTACTTCTAGACCCCACGATACTGCTGATACTATCTAGAGTCGCCTCGCCTAGTATCTCGAAAATCGCAACATCGGTTTCCATCTCCCGACGAACCCAACTTCTGATCTCGAGTGCTACTAAACTATCGATCCCGTATTGGCCCAATGGTCGGTCCGTTTGGAGTTCCTCTTCTTTCAATCCCAAGATCCGGCCAAGTTTTGCGCGGAGAGCAGTAGATGCTATACTACTAGCCTCATCCGTGGAGACTGCTGCGGCGAACATGGAGCGGAAAGACTGTGCCCGTCCAGATGCAAAATCGAGCATACCCTCTTCGCCCTCAATCTGATGCATGATGCGGAACATGGGAAGCCCGAGCTCTGGGGGGACGTCGAAGCCCTCAGCTAAAGTTTTCGCCGGCATTTTCATGCCCGTAATGATCTGGCTTTGTTCTTCGCTAAGTTTTTGGATTGAAGGATCGCATATTTTTTCAAACAGGGCAAATATCTCTCTGAGGCTGTTTGCTCGCACAACGTTGCGCCGCATGAATGCCTTCCTTAGCTCTTCGTTTTCAGCCACGACGCCCTCACCGAGGACAAATCCCAAGTCGATGGACAGGGTCTTCTGATTACAGTGCGTGGAGCGCCAGCGCGCGAACGCGTCTTCAAAGCTGGACCCGGCTGCATAGTTTGCTTGTCCACGATTTCCGCCAACACCTACTACCGAGGAGAGCAGGATGAAGAAGTCCATTTGCGGGATGCATTTGTGTAAGTTCCAGGTGCCTTGGACCTTTGGACGTATGGCTTGGGTCCAGTCATCTATGGACATGGTGGAGAGCGTGGCATCGCGGAGAACCATGGCGGATTGGAGACACCCTTTAATGGGTGGCATTGTTTGGGAGCAAATAGCAAAATATGACTGAAGGGCTGCAAAGTTTGTAATGTCAATAACAGGACATTCGACACGGACCCCGCGTGCCGTGAGTTCGGATACCATCTCCTCTCCTTTCTGGTTACCTAATAAACCTGACCGGGTGATTAGGATCAGATTCATGGCTCCTAAATTGCAGAGCCAGCGTGCTATGCTCCGTCCAATACCCCCTAGGCCTCCGGTAACGACATATGTTGCGTCTGGACTTAGTTGGAGGGTCGATTTCACCGACACTACAGTCTAAAGTACCAAGTTAGCTTCAGTCTCTGAGATATCTGTGGAAAGCCGACTACTTACCGGCACCACGGAGGACTTGTCTATCTGGACCACAGCCTTGCCCGAGCTATCACCGCCATGCAGCCACCTTAATGCATCTTCGATCTTATCTGCGGAATAGATGTGCATAGGGTAGGGAGGGCGAATTTTCTTTGCTACAAATAGATCCCATACTGCGCCCATAAGTTTGGTGTGGAGTGCAAAAAGGTCATCCGACATGAAATTGCTGAGGTTGAACGAGCAAAATGAAATTCCTTTTGCGAACGGCAGCATCGGAAGCTGCTGTCTCGACAACGCGTCTCCAAGACCAATTTCTACGAAACGTCCCATGGGCGCGATGATATCCCAAGACGCCTCGAGCAGATCCCCGCTCAATGAGTTGAGCACCACGTCGACCCCTCGACCCTGTGTCAAACGTCTGATGCCGTCTGCAAAAGAACTGTCACGGCTGTATAAAATGTGGTCTTCAGAGAGACCATATTGATCGATTAAAAGTTTGGCTTTAGCCTTGGAGCCCACAGTCGCAAAGACTTTCGCGCCAGTCATCATTGCAAGCTGTACGGCAGCCTGGCCTGTGCCACCTGAAGCACGATGAATCAAGATACTCTCATACGGCTGCAGCCGCGCGATGTCATAAAGACAGTAATAAGCGGTACGGAAAGCCGTCGGCATCGCTGCGGCGTCGAGAAACGATACTTCATCCGGAATGGGAAATGCTACCCGATATGGAATGCGGGCGTGAGTCCTAAACGTGTCGACATATGCACCTACAACCCGATCTCCAATTTTGAACCTAGGTACCAAATCACCTATAGCAGTTATTATGCCGGCAAACTCGCTGCCTAGCTTTTCTACCCCTGGCACTCTTCCAAGGAGCGTCATCACATCCTTGAAGTTGACGCCAATGGCATGGACCTCAACTTCTATCTCTTGTAGTCCTAGTGGCTGCTTCAGAAGTTCGTCTTGTGCGAATTCAAGTGTGTCCAGTACACCAGGTGTTCGCAATGTAAGTCGCAGTCTCTGATCACCAATCTCACGTTGGCTAAGTAGCTTTTCAGAATTCAAGAACACATGTTCGTCAAGTTCCCTGGCTTGTATGACTCGATTCACATGGAGCCGTCCATCTTTCTCGTAGTACTCGGGCTCGTAATCGTTTGGCATGTTCATCTGTGTTTGATTTAATACCTTGAGAATTTGGCCTGCAATCTCGCGTGGGTCGCGATCGCCATTGGTCTCTAGTGCTAGAGAGACGGTTACAGTCTGGTCATTTTCGTGCCTCGAAACCCGCATCATGCCCTCGTTAAGGGAATAGTCTGGAACATCGTCTGCTTTTTTGGTCCAGATGATGCTATTGGCCGATTGGAGCAGGGTCTTTACAGCAACGAAATCGGGCTCATTGATATCTCTTAACAACGGGCTTTCAAGTTCGTGGAGAATAATGAAATCCCTCTGTGATGCTTCCGCTATAGCGGCTGCCTCTGTAAGGCTGCATGTACATGCGGTTTGGCTGACATCGGACTTGATGAGTTCTGAGGCTATTGAGTGTTGCAGGGCTGATGAAGTATCTAGAGCAACAACTAGTTTTTCTAGTGTTGGCTGGGGAATTTCATAGTCCGTCGCAGTGGAAGTGGAAACCATCACATTCCACTGGATTCCAGTTCCAGAATCCGAATCCTCGAAAGTAATATCGATACCGGAGAAACCATGCTTGTGCAACGTTGAGTTCCACTGGGCAACGTCCATACCGGGTTGCTCCTCTTTCTGACCTCCAAGAAGCCAATCGGGCGATAAACCAAGAACAAAGTCAGCAAGATGCCGGTTTTCTGCCATCCCTTTCAAGATTAATTTACCACCTGGCTTGAGTAGGCTTCGAATATGAGCAAGGCTTCGTTCCGATTTCTTCAAATGGTACCGAGTCACATCCAATAGTATCACGTCGAACATATGTTTCACAAAGCCCTGGGAGATAGGATCACGCTGAATGTTTAGACATTTAAAGCTCATACGACGATTTTCGGCGAGCGTCCTCCGAGAAGATTCAAGGGACGGCTCATCGACATCCGTCACCATGTACTCAGAGAATCGCATCCCTATCTCTAGGTTCGCAAGAGTTTTTGTCAAGGCCTTAGCCATAGCCGCGGAGCTAGCCTCGATTTCGCAAAATCGAAGATTGGGTTGCTTATGTACTAAAGAGTCGAGATAGAGTGAGAGACGACTGAGTGCAGGGCCCGAGGCTGTTGATAATTCCTGGTTGAATCGTGTCTTGTCGGTTGGGCTTGGGAATAGTAGTTTAGATGGATCTATCTCCCCTTTGAGTATTTCGAGCAAGTTCATTCCAACGGTGATACAAGCATCTACCAGCGCGTTCTCAGGAAGAGTGGCCACTGTTTCGGTTAAAGCTTGTGGGTCGACTATCGAGTCCAAGTCGACATGTTGTAAGAGCCACGAGATGTATTTGTTCATTGACGGATGTATCGCAGTTGATCCATATGTATTTTTTCTAAAATTCAAAGATTTCAAAGCCAGAATTGAGTATGAAAGGGTAACTTCAAATAAGACCCGGGTCCATTCTACAATCGATGGAGGGGCCTGTAATTGCTGGCAATAATTTCTTATTTCGGTGTTGCTCATGGTATCTAGATCTGGCTTCCACTGCACGTGCAAGCAAGCGGTTGGTGCGTCGGCTAGCACTTTGCGCGTATCTGACGTGCTGGATACTGCAGTAAGCTCTAATCCTTCAATTCGGGTTTTAAGATGTAGATCCTTGCCGTCGAATAGAACAATCGAGAAGCAAGCATTACGTTCCGAAATATGCGTTGTCTTGCTGTATGCTTTGTCTCCTCTTGTATCTGGGTGTCCGAATCCAGCGAGGGGTATCCATAGTCGATCGATACGTGTTGGTATCATGCCTTGGATTTTCCCATCACCGCTCATGGCGGAAAATCCTAGTTGGAATAGACCATCCAGTCTACTTGGATGAACAGTGTACGGTGATGACATAATTTCTGCAACAGAGGGTGGGAGCGGCAGTGAGGTGGCAATAGCTTGCGAACATGTATTGAAGGCGACATCTGTCAAAGTTTGGAATGCCGGACCATACTCAAGACCACCTCCGGTTCTCATCTTCTCATACATGTCTGCCGATTCAATAGTGCTTATGCATGTGTCTCTAGCATTGCAATATTCTGCTTGAAGGGCCCGCAGGGTTTCTTCGTCTTCTTTACCACCGTCAACTTCTGAGGCGGCCCGGCCAAAGTCACCTCGGATATTGCCCAGGCAGACTTGCATTTCGTTGCCATCGGCGTGGCGGAGGAAGATTCTAAAAGAGTAGTTGAGATCCCCTGGTCGGCCTAATTTTCTGGAAGATGACAAATTTAAACGAAGTTCTACGCCATGGGAATCGGATGAGATTTGAACTGGTGCAGAAAACTCTACATCTTTGAGCTCAAACGCGATGGGCGTCTTGGTGGTGATTAATTGTTTAGTAGCTTCGATAACCATGGCCAGAGTCCCAGCAGCCGGATAGACGATCGACCCTTGGATTTTGTGGTCAATCACCCAGGGCATCACTTCTGGTTTTATGAGTAATCTCCATTGGGCCTCTGCTAGGCTGTTCAAATCGCCGATTCGAGATCCAACAAGGTCATGGCATCCATATTCTCGAAGCCGGAAATCTCTGTTCGCCGGTGCCTCGTCCCAGTACATGATAGAGTGATTGAATTGATATGCGGGCAGACATTTGGGCATCGGGCCACAGGATTGATTAGGGGAATAGTGCAGACTCGTCGCTTTGCGCATATCAACTTTGAAGTTCTGGCAGTGTAAGTAACCAACCGCAGTCAGTATGCTCTGGAAAGCAGACTGCTTCCGAGATAGTGCTGAAGTGTAGACTATTTGGTGTTGACCTGCCGCTGTTCTTAGGATCTGTTTCAGTGGACCTTGTAATGCTGAGTGTGGTCCGATCTCGAGCCAGCCGTCGACGTGGATTTGTTGACGATGACTGCCGTCTAAACTCTTCATGTCGTGGCGTCGCTTCTTATTGCAGCAAAATTGTACAGCACTTAAAAAATCGACAGTGGAGACCATGTTGCGCACCCAGTACCCATGTCTACAAACATCGTGCTCCTGAGCAGGTAGACCGGTCACTGATGATATCATCATCGGGTACTCCTTACCTGAACACGACTGAAGCATTCCTATGAGTTTGCCATAGTCCGCTGCAATCCTGAGCATTTGTGGTGAATGGTAGCCTACATCGACTTTGAGTAATTTTGCAAATATCTCTTTCTCAACAAGGTACTCTACCAAATCCACAAGGAGAGCTCTAGGACCTGCTATAGTAACGCTCTGGGGACTGTTGATGCAGCTTATTGTGAAGTCACTATGTATTCTTCCATTAGAGATTGCTTCAAATTTGGTAATCTCAGTTAGAACACCGTCAACCGATAATCCCACAGCGGCCATGGAATATTGATTACTTTGGTCATGTTCCAGAACAGAGCTTAGGATTCCTCGGTAGAATGAGACTTTTAATGCTGAATTATGATCGAGGAGTCCAGCACAATATCTATGAGGAAGTGGGTAAGCATTTGCCAATTAATGGAATCAATGACACTTACGCTGCGGCTATCTCTCCAGAGGAATGGCCCACTACGACTGATGGCATTACATCTAGCCATTTGAATAGATCAACTAAAGCGATCTGAACGCATGTGGTGAGCACCTGGCTGTATCGTGCTTGGTTTAGCAACTTTGCGTGCGCCGAGTCGGTGAGAAGATCTACTAACGTAAATAAAATTTCTTCAATGTGAGGATATACATACCAACTATTAAGGACCTCCATCCGAGCGTTTCCAACAAGCTTTGGGAAATCTCAATGCTCTCCCGGAATTTTGAACAAGAGATGATAAGCTCTCGTGCCATTCCATGCCACTGTGCTCCTTGGCCAGTGAATACAAAGCCGAGAGTGGAGTTACTAGGAAGTCCCCGGGTTGGTTTTGACATATTGAGCAGCTGGTCCTGGGCTTCTGCTAATGGAGAATTGATGAGGCAGAATGATTTCCATGTGTGTGCATCTCGGCGGGTAGCAATCACATGTGCATAGTTGTCGAGCGCATGTGAGGAAGTGTTTTTGTCAAGGGTACGGAGATAGCGGTGATGTGCTTCAGCTTGCCTACCTACACCTGCTTCATCTGAGGCTGATAGAACTAGTGATGTTGGAGCTGTTGATTCGATTTCCTGAGGAGATGAATAGCCAGAATCTCTCCTTTCTTGGGATTTCTGTGTAGGTGCAAATCCAAGAAGCGGACTTGGGTAGTGAGATATAACATAATGGTGGCCTTCCAGTGACTTGGATCTGAGATATGATTTTGTGTCATCAAGGACGACATGAACATTAGTGCCACCGTACCCGAATGAATTTACGGATGCCCTTCTGATGCCAGTCTCACTGATCGGCCAGGGAGTATCTCGTGATGGAAACTATTTATATTAGCTATAACTCAAAAGATATGACTATTTTCATCTATACCTTCAAATGGAAGTATTCATCATCTATATTGGGGTTCAGTTTCTCGAAGTTGGTGTTAGGCGGGATGATGCCTCTCTCTAATGCGAGTACTGTCTTAATGATACTAGCGAGACCACTGGCTCCTTCTAAATGGCCTAAATTTGACTTTACAGCGCCCCTTTCGGAGTCCTTAGCTTTCTGGAGTTATATACATAGATATCCTTTCAACTTACACAAACATTGGAGCTGATGGACTTCGGAACTTTTTGAAGCATTCTCCTATAGCTCTAGCTTCCAGTGGATCACCGACTGGAGTACCAGTTCCTTTGAATGTCAATTAATTAATACTGATACTCACCGAGAGACTTACCATGGGCTTCGAAGAATCTGGTTTGGCTCATGTCTAAACCAGCCATTCGGTATGTTTCCTGGATCAATCTTTTTTGCGAATCTTTGTTTGGTTGAGTTATGCCACCTTTTGTGCGGCCACCCTGATTAGACATCGTTGACCGAATCAGTGCACGTATTGAATCGCGGTCCCTTATTGCCTGGGTTACAGGCTTTAGGATAAGGGTTGCAAATCCCTCGCCTTTAGCATACCCATTTCCTCGATGATCAAAACTGAAACACTTCCCATCCGGTGAAAGAAAGCTCATATTGGATAATGTGATGAGATTCTCCGGTGAGAAAATCAAATTTGAGGCTGCGCAGATTGCCTTAATGTGGAGATTAGAACGGGGCTTATAGTTCAAAATATTGATAAGCGTAACATACTATAGAGGATCGGCCAGACCATATTTCTCTACAAGCAAGGTCTAGTGCGACTAACCCACTTGAACATGCAGTATCCACCTGTAGGCTAGTACCCTGAAGATCAAATGCCCAACTTATTCTGTTGGCAAGGAGTGACTGGGAGCAGCCTGTGGCATTGTATACTGGGATTCGCTGCTCATCTCTGAGCACAAATGTCATATAGTCATTGCAGAAGCTTCCGACATGGACGGACGTGTTACTCCCTGCGAGTTCGTCGAGTCTTATTCCAGCTATGCTTTTATTAGCGTGATTTTCTTTATATGATACTCAGAGTGCAGTAACACCATTTTCGATAGCGTGGTATGTTGTTTCCAGGAGACCACGCTGCTGTGGGTCCAGGCCTGCTGCCTCAACCGGAGGGATCCCAAAGAACGAGGCGTCGAAATCGCGAATATCACCTTCCAAGAAATGTGCCTGATTTGTTCGTATCTAGAGAATTCTATTAGTCTAAATGGAACGCTAGAACAAAAGAATTACTCACGGTACCCATTCTCTTGGGATTAGAGTTGTGGAAGGCATCGTTGTTAATTCTGTTTTTTGGGAATTCTGTCGAAGTGCACTCCTTGTTCATCAACTTCGCCCAAAGGGAGTCCTCATCAATAGCACCTTGAGGAAACCTAAAAGCTAGGCCAATAATGGCTACAGGTTCTAATATATCTTCATCGCTCATATTTCCGAGCTGCAGTCTTGTAGATGGAGGTCTTGGTATAATGATATTCGATGTGGTGAAATTGGATTCCAGATTTGTAGTATTTCATAAGTCTGCGAGCAATTTCTCCTGAGAAGAGAATTGCCGAAGAAAAAGCGAAATAAATCCCAGGTGTTCTCGTGCAATTGGTATGAATATGTTCGATGCCGAGCCTCACCAGAAACCTCGTATCAATCGTATTAGTGAACCAACAATAATAGATCTACCCTGGTCTACAGAAGACCCACGTAAAGTTACTTCTGTTGCTAGGGACAAAGTAGGCACCCAGGGCACCAATAGCCTGGGACCCGAAATCCCGCAACGCTAGGCCACTTTTGGTATCTGTGAGGGTTGGACCATCTTCCATTTTAAATAGACCCACTTTGGATGAACTAGGATATATATTGCCATTCCCGCCTAACACCGTAGTCACATGAAACCTGGTATATGGCGTAAGGTGCGGCTGTTAGCTCAATAATGCTCATTATGCCTCTTAATGTGAGATCCCGAATTAGACTGGCCCCTCAACTTTGACGCTTTGTGTATGTCGTCCACATGTCCAAACCAGAAATAATGCAGACATTGGTAGAACTGGTGGATGAATATCCTTCAGGATGGCGGCTACATACAATCACTGCTGGGTAGGTCTTATAGACTATCCGAACGCTAAGCTACCCCAGACAGACTCACTGTTATAGACTCATCGTAAGCATGTTTCTTGCACAAATGGAGTCTACAGTGACGAGCACTTCAGTAGTTACTATTACAAATGATCTAGGAGGCTTCCTTAAAAGCTCCTGGATTCTCACCGCGTACTGGCTCACATCGGGCGGTAGGTAACAGGACTAGGACTTGGACGCTCGGGTTAGGCTTACTAGAAGGCAGCATTCCAAATAATATGGGCAAAGATATCTGACATCTACGGACGGAAACTTTCGATTCTCGTCTCTCTATCGATATTTGCGGCCTTCTCGGGGGCATGCGGCGCCAGCCAGACTGTCATGCAACTGTATGTTAGAAGAACCTCATGTCTTGGAACCTAAATGGCTGATTGCAGCTAGCATTATGTTTCGATGGCTACAAGGTGTGGGGGGATGTGGCATCCTCGCCCTTGGTCAGCTGGTATTCATCGAGCTCGTCCCTCCAAGCAAATATCCAAAATACATCGGCATAGTCTCTGTGGCTATGACTGCACCACTCGTCTGTGGACCACTTATTGGGGGAGGCATAACACTGTCGGGAGATTGGCGATGGGTTTTTCTTATCAAGTAAGAGGGTTTTCATATTCAGGCTTACACAGATATTGAAGCTAAAACCATGCCAGCGTTCCAGTTTGTCTGACAATAGTTGTTTTCTTCCTTTGGATCTTCCCCAACCGCTTGTTCAAAGAGCCACGTAACAAGCATGGAGATCTCTCATTTCGATTCCTGAAAAGAATAGATTTCCTCGGCTGTGTATTGCTTCTGGGCACATGCTTACTTCTCACTACTGGACTTCAGCAAGCTGCGTTAGGTTACGAATTCGATTCTCCTTACGTCCTTCCCTTACTGGTTTGCTCAGGGCCATTCTTCGTTGCTTTTCTCGTTTCGCAGTGGTTTATCACTACTAGGCGAGCGATTCCTGAGCCAGTGTTCCCCTGGCGATTTTGTGAAAGCCGTGTTCGATCTGCCCTAATAATGTATGTTCAATCTCCTACGTATGGCTAGATATCTAGAGAGATGGTGGGCTGACATTGAACAGAATCACTATAATGAATGGGGGCGTACTTTCCACATGCGTTGTTCAAATTCCACAGCGATTTATGACCGTGAATGGATTGTCACCATTCGCCGCTGCTGCCAGATTGCTACCATTTGGTGCATTCGTCATATTTGGAACCATAATCGCTGTTCCGACGATGAGCAGACTACGGGTGCCCCCACCTCTGATCATGGCGCTTGGAAGTATCTTTGAAGTTGTTGGGACAGTGCTTCTATCAAGAATCTCGACTGATTACAATGTGAAACCTGGACAGTACGGCTTCCAAATTCTTGTTGGCACGGGGGTAGGTTTCATTGTATCCGCAGTCATGTTTCTTATACCCACGGCTGTCGAGCAACGAGACTACGGTATGATTCCTCTTTAAAAATTCTAGAGATTTCAACTGACACAAAGAAAGCCGTTGCAACGGCTGCACAATCTCAATTCAGAACTCTTGGCGGGTTGATAGCCGTTTCTATCGGTGCGACCATGACTTCTAGATATCTAGAGCCACATGTTCGATCTATTCTTCCACCTCAAATGGCCGCTTTATTACTAGAAAGAACCGAGACAATGGTTTTGCTCAGTGGCGAGGAACTCGCTTTAGTTCAGAAGATATTTGGCCAAGGTTACAATCGGCAGATGTGCTTAGCCGTTGGTCTTGCAGCCGCGTGTTTTCCCGCTGCCGTGATGGCTTGGTCGAGGCAGGATAAACCCGAAATTAACAGTACAGAGGAGGCTGGATCTACGACCGATGATCAAAAGATCGATCTTGCAAAATAATAGGTGTAATCCGATAGGTTATTTTATATGGTTCATAATAATCGTGCCGCTACATCATCCACACTTTATACTAGCTTCTGTAACAGCTCGTACGGCTAGCTTGACAGTGCCTTGAATCGAGCCTTCAATACTCGGGTGTGGCACTTCATGCCCTCCGCTAAAGACATATTTCCATGAAGTCTCATTACTGAACAACCCAAACGTGGTCTCGAAGGCCTCTTCCTCCTTGTATCCGTCCTTATCTCCCCAGATAATAGCAGCTGGGGTCTCGATGGTTAACTTTCCCGGTAACCTTTCCAACCGTTGCATCTCTCCAGTTTCGAACCATTTAAACGGGTCACCCACAGCAGTAGGTGAGAATAGAATAGCACATTTGAAAGGTGGTTCTGAATGCAGCTTCTCGACTCTTGCACGGGCCATGTAGGCCACTGCCAAACCTGCACCCTGAGAGAATGCAAAGACCCCATCAAACGGACCCTCCGCAGCTATGAACTGGTCTAGCTGCTGGTAGGCCAAGAGATAACTTGGTGCATGATCCGGATTGAAATATGCGAAGTGGGGGTCTTCCTCCTTGGATATTCCTTTCAGCTCTAGACATTAAGCGTTAAAAATAGATAAGTGGTTCGTCTTTGAAGGCAGCCTACCCGCTGCCATGGGCCATTTCACAGCCCCTTGGGCAAATTCATACGTGTGACCACCTCCAAGTGCATATCTCAATGCAGCGGTCTGCATTTTGAAGAGCTATATCTGCAGGATTAGCGATGGGGAAATCACAGGCCTGGAAGGTATACCTCGTTACTTGTTCCTATTCCATGTAGACAAAGAAATCTCATTTTGGCAAGTTTTGAGTCGATACTCTAGGCAAACCCACGCCGTCCCTTTACGAGAAATGTTCACTATGTTTCACTAAGGTTTGCAGGGGCTGAAAATTGAGCTAAATCCACCGTTCTCGTCAATTTCAAGTTACACGAGAAACTCGCTGGCCCCCGGAAGAATTATGAGATGCAGTAAGCCCTGCGCGGGAGGAGGTCGTCGATCAACGGGCAAGCAGTCTGAGATACATATGCACTGGAGGCAATTAGTCCTATTCTGTCTTTACGAATAGATCGCCTGCCGGTCCCGGCACATTTATGGTGCCAAACGCCACGCCTGGATGAGGTGTGGAGAGCCACAAAGCTTGCTGGCGTTAGTGCTCATCATCCACAAGGCTTACACTCCTGAATAGCAATGACCTATCAAAATGTTAGACAATTAATTTCTCGGACATGTGGTCGAATTGGCAAGCCCTTGACAGGACATTGTCTGGCCACCCCACGAGGCTAGTAGCATCCATGACAGTAAGACGGAGAGAAGGCCTCCTATCTTCCCATACATTGTGTCAGCAACCGCTCAGTTCTATTCTTCACTTTAATTTGTTGCCAGAGGTAGCCTAATGGCATGGCCTTGGATATGCCGCTTTCGTGTCCTTCGCATGGTCTTCACCCCTGTAGCATGGTGACCGGGATAGACATATGCTGGCTGACTGCATTGCGCCACATATCGGTGTCCGACGAGTAATCTATCTTGTTTCGCTACCGAACCAGACCTGTCCCCAAAACGCTTTTGTGCTGGGTATTTCCCAAATCAATCCTTCTTCCAATTTCTGAATCCCCAAAAGTCGTTCATGGGGAATCATTTCAACATGACGATGTCACATGAGGAATTCCTTAAGTCACCTGCGGGTAACCCGCCGCCAGGAGTAGAGAGAAATTTGGAGCACCCCAGTAACATGTTCAGTTCTGCATGGCCTGCTTTTCTAGTAGTGTTGGTCGTCGCCAACCTAGTGTTCTTTGTAAATACTTACGTGAGGCTGCGCATTCTGAAGAAGCTGCTGGTTGAGGATTACCTGCTATTCTCGGTTTGGGTGAGTAGTTAATGTGGGAGACCTTCATTTGATCTCAACTAAAATTCTCTAGCTAGTATATGCCTTCGGATTCAGTACGATTGCGGGTCTGATCTGTCACCTCCCCGTTGGCATGCACCAATGGGACATGACAATGGAAAAGTTCACGAGACACCTGTTTGTATGTAGTCTGAATCTCACCTGTTTTTGAGTTCTAACCTTTGATTAGCTCTATAATGCTGCATTTATATTTTACGGACTTCTCAACATGATCATCAAGGCCAATATTCTCTTGCAATACATTCGCATATTTGTTCCCCAGGGACTTCGCAACTTCACTTTTTGGGCTTCTTATTTGCTCATTGCACTAAATGGCCTATTTTACACAATCTTTATATTTCTCAATATCTTCGCCTGTCAACCCCGAAGTAAATTCTGGGATCAAACTACGGAGGGAGGTCACTGCTTGAATTGGCCTGTCATTCTGGCTGCTGGAAATATTGTCACATTCATTTCGGACGTAATGATTCTTCTTCTCCCACAGAGGGTCATTTTCAGTTTACAGATGACAAAATCCCGAAAGATTGGCCTGTCGCTCCTCTTCACGATCGGAATTTTCGCCTGCCTCTGCTCCGGCATTCGCCTCTACTATAACGTCCACCTTCTCAAAGACAAATCAGATATAACTTTTACCGTGTCCAAGATTTGCTTCTGGGGAACATGTCAACTCACGGCTGGCTTCTTGGTCGCATGTCTCCCATCAGTTCCGATGTTTGTCAATCACATCAAGAGGCAACCATGGGCTATAAAAATAGGCTCTACCGTACGAACCATACTTCATATGTCTCAGTCAGAACCAAGCTACAATAATAGTAATGATCATACGACTATTGGAGGTGGAGGCGGTAAGAAGAAGGTGAATGTTAAGGTTGCGACAGACATAGAATTCCATGAGTTGGTACAGAAGACGGAAAATCAGAGCATGGGCAGCATGACTAGCCTTTCGCAAAGCCAGCTGAGGCCATCAACGTCACGAGGTACTGATGCAGTTTGATGAGTGAGCGTGGCGTATTGGCCGTTCAAGAATCAATGTCTTTGGTTAACTAGATTATCTTAACCTACAATATATCGTTTCTAATGAGATTCTCTACAAATTGTCCAAAATAAAAACGTGGTAACTGGTGTGAGAAGTTAGGACGACCTCCACAATTTTGTTATATACTTATTTCACAAGTCACTCAGAATCAGCATGTACCATCAAATTACGCGTGTGGATCCCATGAAAATTATTCTGGGGTAAAATTCAAACCCGTTGTTTCAAAAGCCTAATACAATTATCATGTACAAAAATCTATTTCCACTAACCCTCTAATATTAGGTTCTGTTTCTTGGGATCAGTCGAAAGCTTGGCGGTATGTGAGGTTGGTAAAACAAGGGATTGCCCCCTTCGCCTCTGTACTCGACACTTCGTCCTCAACCTCACAACAACCAATGTAACCCGACAAACCGCCATGACGAAACCACCAAACCGCGTAGCTACGCCCGAATTTCAGCATCTGAGCTCATCAATCCTACTTCACACACCGGAAAATCCCGCCAAAGGCCAGCTCATCATTCTTGCAACATGGATGGGTGGAGCAGACAAGCACATTGCAAAATACACATCACTCTACCGACGCCTTGCTCCGGACGCAAAAATCCTGCTCATTAAAGGTACTATCGAGGGCATGCTATACCCATATCCAATCCAGCGCCGAAACATCCAGCCGGCTGTAGGCCCAATACTCGGCGTCTTGAATGAGTGTGGTTACACAGCATCCAACGCTATGCCAGCGACGCCTCCGCGCATATTATTGCATGTCTTCTCCAATGGGGGCGCGAATTCGATGGCTCAGCTCTTACAATTGTTGCGCCGAGAGCTTGGTGCCCCACTGCCGCTCACCGGCCTTATTATCGATTCAGCTCTAGCTGCCGGTGGATACGAACAGAACTATCACGGCTTTTTGAGATCACTCCCCAAGAGTTTCATTTTCAAGATATTCGGCCCTCCAGCAATAAGTTTTGCGCTATTCGTCTTGGAGAATTCAATTGCAATGGGGCGGTATCCAAGGCCTGAGGATATGTACCGGGAAACCATGCTAGATGAGACATTGATGCAGGTCGGCACACCTGGAGACAAGGGGGAAATGGTGGGTAAGAGGATCTGCTACTTTGCAAGTACCAAGGATGTCACCACACCTTTCCAGGATGTGATCAGCCATGCTGAAGTGGCAAAGAGGAGGGGATGGGACGTCGACATGCACATGTGGGAAGACACGGCCCACTGCAATCACCTGGGACAACACGAGGCTGAATATACTGGGGCCGTGAGGAGCATATGGGTGAAGGCGAAGCTGTGACGTGCCGTTCGGGATCGTGCGGGGAAGTGGCACGTGCACTACCGGTATTTCCAACCGCCTTTTTTTTCAACCTGGGAAAGTGGTACATATATAGCAACCTTGTGCAGATACTCACACCAGTTCGGAGATATAGCCTAGATTGATTTTCGAAGGTATATCTTTTTAATCTAATCTGCAAGCTTCGGTGACTATCAATCTGCACGACAAGGGTTGCTTTGCAACTTGCGTTGACCCCTGTAGATTATTGCAGATCCCTTCAGCCTATGGTACAATCTCGTTCCGAGACCGAAACGTTCACATTAGGTTCTTGATAGACTATCACGATGCCCAACACTCGTTTCTTCCCCTATCACCGGATGCCACAATTGAAGACAACATCCAGACACACCTGGTGCATGTAAAGCTACACGCTAACCAAATTAGGGTCCACACTCTTGTATCCAAGATGATCACTGAGGTCCTAAGCCAGAAGATTCAACATGTACATAGCTGTTTGAATCCATTTCAATTGGCTTCGGTATACATGATATCAAGCTGTGCTCTCTTCCTAATCACCTTCCGCATATGGAAGTTCACGATACGGCCACTATTGCATCCTCAAGAGCCAAAAGAGTTCCCATACTGGATTCCATACATTGGACACACATTTGCCTATGTGAAGAGCGGGCACGATGTAGTTCTAAGAGCTCGGTGTGTACTGCACATTATTTTAATCCAAGGCCTTCTACTTACGGAGTCTTCGATAGAGACTATTTTGGCAACACTCGCCAACCGTTTGCATTGCAGCTTAAAGACCGGAAGATGTACTTTGTCCTACACCCAGATGACGCCACAGAAGTATATAAAAACACCACAACAATGGTTTTTGACCGCGTCGTGTACGTTTACTCTCACGAATTTGCACAGAGCGACACCCACACTATATCAACCTTTTCTCTCTTTCCCAACCCTACCTTGAAGGAACATGCTAACATTGGTCCCTCACTACTAGGCAACAACTACAACGAACTTTTGGCATCACTGAAAAGACTATGATCAATGCTTGGACGCCACCCATGAACAAGGAGGAAGATCCCATCCAGAAGATTGCAGGTGTACCCAACCCTGCTGGAAAATCCTTGGGAGACTTGTCTATGGACTTCTGGAGAATGCAGCTCGTGGGTACAGAGTACAAAGACATAGAAACAAGTTTCACAACCCAAATCGTCAAGATCTTAGCTCAGCAAGTGAAACTCTCTGAAGTGTCCGGTGTCGAGATCAATCTGCTTAGCCTCGTCCGTGAGGTGATTGTTGGGGCTGCGTTGCGTGCTTTTTACGGCGACAAACTTCTCGAAATGTATCCCGATTTTGTCGAGAAATACATTGCATTCGATGCTGAGAGCTGGAAATTATGGTTCAAATGGCCATTCTCAAAGACCATGTATACAAACAAAAAAGCAGTGGAAGACGCACTGCAGACCTGGTTAAAGGTCCCAGTGGAAGAAAGAAGTGATATGGCTTATTTAGTGCGGACAGTTGAGAAAACACAACGAGCCATTGGCACGCCTCTTGATGATCTGGCTCGCATTATGAACCTTCTCATCTTCATGTACGTGCTTTGTACCTAGCTCCGGTTTCAATCGTCACTAACAACTGCTTGCATAGTATTAACACAAACACCTACAAGGCAGTATACTGGGCTGTTGCCCATCTCCTCACTAATCCTTCTATCAGAAGGAATGTACAAAGTGAAACCAAGCAAGTTATCTCCACCCCCTCTAGTGAGCTATTCCTCAACCATCTCCGTGAAAAAACGCCGCACATAGCCGCCCTTTTCCACGAAGCTTTGAGACACTACAGTTCAAGCTCCTCCATCCGCCTCACCCTTGCACCCACTCCTGTCGGCTCTACAATTGTGCCCGATAAATCTGTCGTCTTCCTTCCCTTCCGGCCATTGCACTTTGACGCCGAAGTTTTTGGCCCAGACGTACACGCATTCAATCCTGACCGTTTCTTTCACGACAAGAAACTGTTCACAAGTCAAAACTTCAAGCCATTCAGTGGTGGAAGTAGCTATTGTCCAGGGCGGACACTGGCTAGGCAGGAGTTTGCGGTGTTTGTCAGCGAACTGTTGGAAAAATACGACATAGATGTTCTAAGCAAAGGGGTTCCAGGCGTAGACGAGAAAACGCCAACAAAAGGGATTATGTTGCCAAAACAGGGCGAAGATATGAGACTGATGATACGAAGGAAGAATGTGTAACACTAGGAAGGTAGATCCTATATCATGCTCTTAAAAGTATTTTTTAGGCAGGTTTCAGGATTGTAATATGAATGACCGAAAAGAATACATTTTCTAATCGAATGTGGGAAGAATTAACCTAGTATCAATCACGTACGCTTTACCACCTTTTCTCCTCCTTCTAAAGAAAACTTATTTATTTCTCGCCATTTTTCACATCACACATCATCTAGCACTCTTTTTCGCGCGAAGATCACACCATTCCTCCCACCCAGTCTTATTCTGTATTTCGTCTTTTTCATCTCACCCTGCATTAGCCACAACTCCCTAGTCATTAACGCTGTATATCTCCCTATTATCTACATAAATACGAACTACTGATATCATGGCTCGCACTGCCGGTCTGCCTTTGGGTGACGACGTAGCTTGAAACGGAAGATGAGGGATCATACGATCAAGCCGATATGAGAATTGCAGTATAGAACGATATTGGGAGGATGGTTCGAGGGATCTGTACTAGATGGAATTCGCAGATGAGGGTCAGGTGTTAATCGCATGTTGGATAATAGTTTGGATCTAGCAATCGTGAACCTCACGGGGCAATGTTGGGACAATCAATTGGATATGTGCATGACGGGAAGTTTAGATTGAGACATGGAAGTTATATTTGTGTCTTGGTCACTTGGGGAAGTAGTTTTGGAAGACCTTTCTTAATTCTTAGGGTTTGTGTTGGCGTTGGCGTTGGCGTTGGTGTTGGCGTTGGTGTGTTGGTAACATGGGAAGTTGTCTTGCTTTTCATACCGTACTCAGTTTACTATCAGCCTAAACAACTACGTTTTCAACCACTCTTATCTTTTAATCAAAACTCATCCTATTTAACTCCCAGGTTATTGATGTATGCACCCAAATAAACGGTATTTGCACCCAAGGAGCCTCTTTGCAACGGAGGGCATGTGCAGTCCCACTCGACCAAGTGTCTGGAGGGAAGATTTCCCCGTTGCACTGTAACTTGGCACTCAAGTGCCCACCAGCCTCTAATTAGTTAAATAAGGATAGGTGAGGGAATGAAGAAAGCAACTGGCATGTTTTCGTAACGCGGGCACTCGTAACTTGTCGGAGGGTTTGCTAGTGCTGGCACGAGAAGATGCAAGATAGATGAGGGAGAAGGGTGGAAGAGACAAATAAGTTGTTCCTCAGGCGGAAATCTTTCCAAAATGAGGTTGTATACAAAATCAGTGTCGCCCACAGAATTGTCAAGATATTTGTTGATTAGAAAAAAGAAGCATCAGAGGGGGACGAAGTTCGCGTCTTCAAGGTTTAGCCCCAAAGGGACTTTGCATACCGAACTTAAAAGCATGGCGCAAATGGTTGGCGAGTGGTTAACTTCGACCTTCAACATCGTTATTTTCGGACTATACAGAGCCATGACATCGCGAAGGGGGCACGGAATTCGTGTGAGGTGAGTTGTTGGTTTGGCGATTTGCAGTCTTGTCCATAATGAACATCCTCCTCTTAAATCTAGGGATTCGGCTGACCTACATACAGACACACACCTGTAATCCCTTCGAATTGCTCCATCTGAGAGACGTCCTCGACATGGCAAAACGTACAAGGAAGTGGAGATATTACAAGAGAGGAGTGAGTGGGGCTGAAATCCGAAACGGGGCCCACCCCAGCCAATCAGACGAGCCGCAATCCCGCTGACCGTTTCCCCTTATCCCCAAACCACACCATGACAACACTTTCGGGCTCGCAAAACGGGCGAAAATGTCGTGATCAGACGCATCCACCCAATACTCCATGCGCCCAACGTGCCATTATCAAACGAGAGGCTTGCCCTCGGATGTCATCACCGAGCCAAGTGCCGTTGCGTGCAGCTTCTGGATAGTCTCACACGACCATGGCCTGATTTCGACGGCGGTCAGTGGGCGGAACTGCGAACCCCACAATAAGACACGATTGATGAGTCTTTTCCCTGGAGATATAGATAACCCTTTGCTTCCCTTTCTCTCCTGCGATATCCGGTCCCGCTTGCACATACTTCACTAACACGGAACACTCTCTGATCCCTTCACTGCAACCGACTTGAAACTCAATCGCCAGTCCACACAGGCAACAGCAATTACCAAGCACCCAGCAAGCCACCGCCTCCCATTCCCCCCTGTTCCCTGATCGCACAGCCTTAAAAGACAGACAGCTGCCTTGTGCAAAGACTACCGACGCGTGCAATCATTGTGCAGCTCCGCCCTGTGAGTAGGTTCCCTGTGCGCAATTTAAAGCGACGACGTCGCCGCGTATGCTGCCACGTTCTACTCCTCTCCTACACACATATCTCGTTCATACTTTCTGCAATTACTGATATAAGAAGGGGAAGCCCAGGTTAACAAAAGAAGATACCGACGCGCGCGAACCCCACCTTGAACACACCCTACACCTGTAGTCGATCTGCCAGCCCCACATCTTCAAAAATAGGATCGTATATCAATACCACCTCAACCTCCGCTCGCAGTTCTCTCCAGAACTACATCCACCATGTTCGCAACTCAAGCGCTCAACCAACTGCGCCGCTACTCCACACAGCTCCCCCGAGACCCACACTACCGACTAAAAGCCGTGCTCATGACGGGATATCTGGTGTCGGCATTCACACTACCATTTGTGCCACCACTTTTGGAGACGAGGAGGACAAGGGCGGATGGGACATATCTGACTCGGTGAGTGTGCCCTTTGCATATCTTGGAACAGCCATGTGTGAGCAGAAGCTTATACCGGGCAGAGAGAATGCGTACTGCAACTCGCAGTACCTCGGCTGCGCACGGTAGAGCATCTACGCCTACATGTTTGACGTACGCCTCTCTCTCACTCCCCACACACACATACATATGCCCGTTCCACCATCCCTCATTCATACTTGTTTTCGCAATAGTGCTGACACCCACCCGTTTAGACCACAAATAGAATTCGTCCCAGTCTATAAATTCTGAATCTTCCTCTTCCATACTACCCGCTTGCGATTGAGTAGTAGAAATGCTACGTCAATTCTCAATCTCAATACAAGCGAGTAAAATCTCATGGATCCTCATACCTATTTGCATCCAGCATACGACGCACCATAGAGAATATCCTCTTGGGCGAACGACGCAGACACACATACAGCATGGCATTCTCACTTTTAGCCCCATCAGGCTTGATTAGATACGGCGTTTGGTCCACTTGCATACCCGGCGATTCACAGCTTCGGCACCCCCCAAGGTGCTGCGTTTGGTGCATTGTGATCACCATGATTGCACATTTTTGTTTGCATTCTTAGACAAAGGGGGATTCTTTTTGTTTTATTTCGTATGCGAGCATGGGGATGGAGCTGGAGTGCCAGAGAGGACAGGACATATACAATGCAATTGTGAATGTTGATACACTTTGTAGTACACATAGAAATACCCATTATTGGCTTCACTATTCTTTCAGACAAAGTCTTTTCGTTGATTTCCTACAATGTGTCGCTATGCTCATCCACGGCCAAATTACAGCACACTTCCCGTCCTCACCGTGCTAGGAATAGCTCCCACCGCTGCCAACCTCTCGACCAAATCAAATAACATGAAATCACACCCATACCCAGAAAGCAAGCTGACCGCGACTGGACTCTGCTTGATCGTATTCGTGACCGGGCTCAAATAAGGCACAGTCCCCAACGGCAGCACCACCTCAGGAACCCCCGCCAATTGACTAATCCCATATCGATTCCAGCCCAAGTACAGATTCTCACCAGTCGGCGCATCCCCATAGGCCTCTCTACTCGACGGGCTGCCTGTGAAAATCGGATTCACAAGGATAGCGTTCGAGCATGAGGCAGATGAGAAGTCGGACGTAAGCACGTGGGTGCGCACCCAGTGCTGAAATACCGCTTTTGACGAAAGAATCCGCGCATAGTCTTCGTCTGTTTGGTTCAACCCGTAGGCGTAGTTGCGCCGTACCGGGGGATCAAGATGCGGTTCGTCGCCGTGGTGGGTTGCTGCGTAGTCGGTGAAGAACGGATTCCAGACGTTGCGGGCTTGCTCGTAGCATGTCAATTTGGTCCAGACTTCACCCACATGATCCGGTGGATAGAGACCCGTGCCAGAGCTCTCCTTGTATTCCGTGTAGAAATCGAGATTCGTCTTGGTCGTGTTTAGGACTGCTTCAAGAGCGGTGATAAAGGCGTCGTAGAGTGGCTGCGAGGCAGGAAATGAGGAGGGGAAGAAGCCTGGGCTGGGGTATGAGGTTACGTTTATTCCCGGCGTGTCGATTGGGTAGATGAGTTTAGTTGGGAATGAAGGATAATTCTTGAATTCTGGGTTCGATGCGTACCAGGCCTTGCCCCAGGTAGCGAAATCGGCGGCAGAGCGTGCAACAAAAGCGAGGGTGTCCATTTCAGGGGACATGGGTAGAACACCTGTGGTGGAAATGGCGCCAATGGACGGTCGGTTACCATATAAACTGCTATATGCTTTGACGGTGTAAGCTAAATGAGCATGGGAGAAGGTAAGGGGATTTGTACCAGCTGGTGCCCGCACACTCCCTCCAGTATCACTTCCAATATTCATATCTATCCAATCATAGCTAGCTTCAGAGGATCCCGCGCCGGCACTGCTGCTGCTGGGATCTCCGTACCCATCGCCTCTTGGATTGAAAGGGTCGTGGTAGTCCACCCAGTCGATCGTAGGAGCTTCGCCGTTGGCGAACTGGCTCGTTCGGGTCTTACCCACCACGACTGCACCCAAATCGATCAGCCGCTGCACTGACACTGCTGTTTCGTTCGCTCGGGGGTAGAAGTGGAACCAAGCCCTGTTTCCCTCTGAAGTCTTCAGTCCTCTGATGTCGTAGAGGTCTTTGACGCCCAACTAAAACGGGTTGGTTGGCTACACCATGAAATACAAAGGAGGAGGAATGCATACCCGTACACCACTTAAAGGTTTCTCGGCTGTTGGTGCAGGATAATACAATCGTGACGGCACAGCGATAGTTGTACATCCATCATTTAACGGGTGAGATGCAGATAAACTCTTATAACCACCCTCTTGATCATCTATGATGCCATAGTAAAAGGAGAAGCTGAAGTCCTGATAGAGTTTCTAAGCTTTGTAGATACTGTACGAAGTTCCAGATATTGCAGCGAAGTACGGCCCAGATGGAAGCGTGCTGACTGCTGTCGAAATTTCAGTCGACGATATTGCTATAACGCCTTCGGGTAACTCGGTGTGGCATGTGGGCGAGGTGGTAGACGCGGCAATAACCACTGACGCGAAGGCATATGTCCAAACGTCATCTCTGGAGTTAAATCCAGAGATAGTATCCAGGTAGACGGCACTTGAGAGGTCCGAGGATGAAGTAGTTATTAGTGTGACAGGGACAATTATAAGCCCATCAGTCTCAGTGTATATGCTCGTAGGATAATCAAAAATTACCTACACCTGTTAGTTTTCATAGTTTATTCAATTGGAGGCGGCTTACTTCTGGTTTACTCGGAATATAATATGTCGTTCCATTGAGGATTACTGTCTGACCATCGCTCTGAGCAGTAAGGGGGACCTGAATCCTTTCCCTCGTGACGTCTACTGGGGCAGCAAAAGTAGTTGTTAAGAGGGCCAATGTGAAGAAAATTGATAATACCATTGTCCTGAATGAGAAGTTTCTGTCGGCTTAAATCCCACACTGAGACATCGCGGCAATTTTATATACGCTGTTTCCACGACCAAGTTGATTTCATTTACCGACAGCCATGTTACATCGCCATTTAGGGATCATGCATGCGAAGCTTGACTCGCGGCACGTCATAGTACTGCTGGATATGTCCCTTGTGACACAACCAAGGAATAAATTGCTCAACACAGGTAGTCTGAACGTAAAGAACGTGGGGAGGCCATAGGTTGGGGACTATTGCTAGCGCCCAGAGCCCCGCGTCTCCCGGAAATCGTGTGCTCGTGTTTGATGGATCAATGTAGTAGGGGGCATCGCTTATCGGATGGCTACGACGCGAAGGATGCATAGTATATATACTACTGCGAGGAACAGCTTGGCGACTTGAAATTTGGTGATGAGGCTGAGACAAAACAAGATAGGGAGTGGTGTTTGTGGGATGGCAAAGATAGGAAATCTGCATGTACACGGGCCACATGGTACTAGTTTGGAATGAGAATCAAAAATTGGCTATTCACTTCTTGGCATCAAGTACATTTGATCAGTACTGCTCTATCTGATAATGACTACACAGGAAGTTTATGCCATACTCTCCCATGTCCTAAGTTCTAGATTTCAGAGTTCGATGAATTATCTCAACATTTAGAGTCTTGGTTTACATTTTATCTTCTAGTCTTCACATCTATGACTCTGTTTAAATCTGGATAATTCTCCCTCTATTATATTGTCAGTGCACCATCCCTTCAAAGAAGGTTTTGCAACCTCTGCTTGAACCCCAACTTCTCTCCCATTCTCGCCTCTTCATCCTCCCTCCCACTCCCTTCTAAACTCATACCCTCAATCCCATCCCCATAGGTGCTTGCATCATAAACTTCATCCGGCAACACAGCCCTCTCAATTAATGTCTCTCTAGGTGGAAACACCGACTCCAGGACAACAAACACAACGCTCGTGCTGAAGAAACCCAATAACCAACCAAATTGGTATGGATGCGCGCCGACACCCACCGTGATACTCGGATTAATCGAGTTGATGAAGCCCGGGAGATTGGGAATGACGCCGATGAGAAAGGCGACGACAGCCCTCCAATTCACGAGGAACTTATTGTAGCGGTAAATCGAGTGTGGCTGGTAAAGTGCGAGAGTGTCGTATTTGCCACGGTGGATCCACCAGAAATCCCATACCATGATGGCGGCGATTGGGCCTAGGAACACGGCATAGGCAGCCATAAAGTTGAGGAAACTTCCTGCTGATGCCAAAATTTTCCAGGGGACAAGAGCCCAACAGAGGACTGCACACAGCAACTGCCCGCGTCGGATATTCACATACTGTGGGAACATAGCAGTGAGGTCGTTTGCTGCACTCAACGAATTGGCAGAGATATTTACCCCTAGGGCTGCAAGCGCAAAAGAGAAGGCAGCGAAGAAGCGGCAGGCACGGTTAGGCCAATTAGCGATGAGCGCCATGGGGTCCCATTGGAGAGTGCCATATTTGACGGCGCCGGCGGATGATGCTGCGATTCCAATGAACGCAATGAATGTGAAGATCATGGGGAGCATGGGGACGTATAGTAGTTGCCATTTGACAGAGACACGAGAGTAGCGAGAAAAGTCAGCCTGGAGGTCGAATCAGCATGCATTCTCTTCTCTGCTGACTTGGAAGTGTGGGAAATGAGGATCATGGAAACGTACCTGGTTGACCGAAAGCGTGGCATAGTTACCAATGACAGAAGTCAGAGATGACAGGAAAGCCCAGCTATAAGCACTCCCCGTAATTGTGGCCGGCCGGTCCCACATCTCGCCTCCATCGGTACTCTTGAAGGCCCAGATAAGGATGGCAATCCACGCAATCGGCACAATAACGCTCTTCGCCATGAACAGCCAACGCAGATTATTGGGATGCATGTACAGGAACGGAATCTGCGCCAACCAGAAGAGGACAAAGGAGATCATAGTGTTGGTTTCGATGCCTTGGCTGGTGGGAATGTGATTTTTCATGGTAAGAAAGGAGGGCCAGATGGCGCCCAGCATGACCCTGACGGTATTCGCTCCATTCATTGTTTGAATGGCAAACCAGAAAATGGCGAGAATCGCGCGCGAAATGATGGCAATGTAGGATCCCCAGAAACCCCAGGACGCACGTGCAAGCACGGGGAAGGGGGCATGGTGCAGGACGCCAATGGCTCCGTTTGCCGCGATTACGAATGATATGATGAAGAAGGCGAGGGCGACGATGCCGAGAGACTCTTTCCAGCTGAGGCCTGAATTCACATTAACACCGGGGGGTTTCCAGCATGTGGATCAGGAGCCATACCAATTGCTATTATGCCAGAGGCAAACTGCCACGACGCGGCGCTGAGGCAATGTCAGTCCCTGTCTGCCCCCACAGGGACGGCAATTCATAATTACTTGAAAGCATCAGAGATCCAATACGCAACGATGGACGTCACCCCCCATTTGCGCTCGTGCCGCGGGACCGGATCTAGATCTTTGTTTGTCCTGCGCAAAAGGTTAGCCTCAAGCCCTCACTCACCATACAAGCAGCAAACTCACCATCTCGCATTTCCCTCAGCAAAGGCTGACTTGGGCTGGTCGACCTTGAGATGCGGACGCTCAAACTGGGGCATCGTGTATCAAGACTACACAACCTAGTGGGCGGATGAGGAGGAAGCCAAAGCGGGCTCCGTATTTTCTTTGATGTGCGCGGAGAGGAGCGCCTTTATGGATGAGGTCGGTCGCACGTGAGCACTCACGCTTACCTATCCCCACCCACCACCCAAGGCAGGAAGGAGGCCAGCCTATGGCTTGGCTAGGTTGTCTCTCGGCACGGGCAGACTGCAGTGTCTGCATGATAAGATAAGCGTGGACTGTATTGTATGTAGTGTACATGCCTGTACCGCACGCGCGATGTGACCACGCCGCAGATGGGACCGCGCTCGCATCCAATTCTGGCTACAAGCTCGTGATATTATCGCGAGAACTCGTAGCCATGCCCAGTACGCGCCTCGAATGTGCGCTGCAGGCCGGTGGATGTCATTCGATGGTCATGACGCCAGATAAGCAACCTTGCAGCGATCTTGACGCTGATGCAACGCTAGGGATACAATTCCCCAGATCAACCAAGGGTACTTTCAACACTCGCCACCAACACCGCCAGCACAAACGACTCCATGCGGAATCTGATTGCGATTGCGGTTGCATGTCAAACACAGCTCCTATTTGGACCTGCCTTGGGGAAGCAGCACAATTGTGAAGAATCGGCAATGCACAAGACGCCATCCAGACATTCACTAGACCCTCAGAACTTGCATCGCACCGCACAAGTTGCAAGTGTCGGCAGCAGCCGATACTTGCCCCTTTAGGGGTCAACACCCATCTTGGGCAGTCACCTTGGCGCATTGGGCAATTAGGTAGTCATTCAATCGAGACTGGGTTGCTGGGCAGGGAAACATCTGGGACCGCATCTTGGAAATGAGAACCAAGAGCTTGAACATATGTTTCTGATATGTAGGAGGTGCTACTAATTCATACACTGCATAACACACTCTCAGACATAGGCCAAAGTGTGGTCCTCCTGGAAGGTACCTGTTGCGCAGTTAGTAGGGCAATTAATGTCGCGGGAATCAACAAGCCTACAGTTCACGCCAAGTGATGCCTCGCCCCCGGCAACAGACGAGCCAGTCACTACGAGCTCCCCAGCGCTCTGCTCATCCGTCGTCTTGTAAGCCGCATTGTCCTTCAGCTTCACCTCAACACTGCTCACAGGAACACCAAAGTGGCTATGCTTGTTGGCTGGTCCGCCTGTCCTATAATCATAGATGTTGGATTGAGCAACAGCTCCAGCAACCTTACCAGCCGTTAACGCATAAATGACGCGGGCTTTGGCGTAGACACGAAGGTCTGAGAGATCGTTTGACGTCAGTGGCGGCGTGTTCTGGCCGGCTCGCTCCGATACAAAGAGAAGGCGTAGTTTGCCTGGTGTATTTCCAATGGGCGCTCTCGTTGGCGCATTCAAACGAGCCAAGAGCGAATCAGTCGGCAATCGACCGGATTCCAGAATTCTGGATTCGAGATAGTGCGCCAGCTTCTTGAAACTACCTGTAATCGACGTTGTAGTAGTACTGTGGAGCTTCGCAGCACTTTCGGCTGAGATGACAACCACGGTAGGAGCGATCGATCGACTGGCGAGCGCAAGCTCGACATCTGGCCCAGCCACCGAGTTAATGATGACAGTCGCATGGTTGAATAGAGCAGCCAGGGTTAGACAGAGACAATATGAATGTGTAAACGTGTCTGCCGGGAGAAATGAGTCGGAAGAGTTGAGACGATGGACGCTTGGAAGCGCCGAGATGAGTGCACCAGTTGCGGCCGAGATATTCTAGGCTTCGGTTAGTATGCAGCCAAAGTGTGTGGTTTGAGATCTTGACCTGTTGAGTAAACTCGACTATCTCTGTCGATTTGCTCACGCCATCTTGCCAAAGGAACACAACGTTTGGAGCCTTGCCAGCCTCTTGAGGTAATTCTGGTATGCCGTTCTTTTGATCCTGCACCAATTGATGCCACACAGAAACATCGATTTTGCCGCCAATACCCTCTGGAATCTCATTCCAATCCATGTGCCTGCTAGTCTTCTCTACCGTCCAGATGACCTGTCGAAGACCTGACACTCCTTTGCTGACATTGGCGAGAGGGATAGATCCGGCAGCAGCAATCAGAGAATCGGCCCCGGTTCGGATGAGGAGCTCGATGAGAGTAGGGTGAGGTTGGTTGAACGGGATCAGAATCGGGGTGTAGTTGTAGAAGGCTCCGGCAAAGAGTGCAGCCAGGAATTCGACGCTGTTTGGCAGATATATAGCCACTCTCTTTGCACCGTGGTCTTTCAAGTGCTTCCCAATGATATTAATTTCCTTGGTGATGTCTGCAATACTGTTCTCGGAGACGCCCTCCTTCCCAAACACGGTCATTATTTTAGCTGTTCCACTTGAGCCTGCACTCTTCTCCAGAGGAATTTCGCCAGTAACACGACGCCAGATGTCGCGGAGATCTCCATCTTTGCCAGCAGAGTACATTGGGGCTCCCGGAGCTTTCACAGCAAGTCCGGTACGAAGAGGGTCTGCACAATGTCAGTTGCGCGGCGCAGCAAGCTCGAGCAAGCAAGCAACATACAGCCATGTGGAGTCTCCGGAGACCTGTAGATCGCAGACTCTCCCGGCTGCCTCACATACGAGGCTTGGGCCTGTCGTGCTAGAATAAGTGGGTGAATGTCAGCATCCTGAGTGTCGTAGACAACCCATCCGATGAATCCTACAATGCCGGCGAGGAGCAGGGACGAGTAGATGTTCCAGCCAGCTAGAAGCTCAGCGATCGCGCTGTCGAGCTGCTCGACTATTCCGGCCATAGCTGCAGATGCGCGGTAGAGGAGGGAAAGGGAAAAAAGAAAGCAATGCAGAGGTCGAGGAAGTGTGAATGGGTCGCTTGCCCACGCTCATCTTCGCCAGTGGGGTCAGCCCTGGCCGGTCCATGCACGACGGTTGCCAAGGAATCATTCCTTTGTGTACCAAACATCTTCTCCTCTCGTACTTTCACACTCCATCACGCAGTTTCACGCCCCCGCAATGAATTAACCTCTTCTTCTGTTTTTACCACAGTCTGCTTACTACTAACCCCATAGCAGCAAAAACGCCCGCCTCTAACTAAGACTCCCGTGAAGCCTCCCCATCCCGTCCAGGACAACAACAAACAACCCCGAGTACACCAAAGACTCACAAGCATCATAATGGCAACGCGTACGGTCCCCATGCCCACGACTCCCGTCACGCCGTCTGCACAGCGTCCTCAACAGCCAGCAACCCCAACAGGCGCGTGGAAACACCCTAAATTCGACGAGATCACCCGCCGCCAGTACGCTACAACCTTCGACGAGCGAAACGTCCGCACCATCATCCTCAATGGTGCAATTTTCTCTGCATCCTTTTTTGTCCTCTCTATTGCGTATGTGATACTCTGAAGCTAGAGACCGGCCGCCCAAACTGACCCCCCCCCAGGCACCCGATCATCGGTATCGTATTGTCGAACACGTACATCTGGGCATCTGTCCAGGTGGTACGCCTTCTCCTCCTCTTGAACATCGGCATTGCACTCCTACCACTTGTCCGCCGGTACTACCCCGACGACATCGCCGATATTCCTCTCACCCCCTCGCAGCGCCAGTCCATGGGTCTCGACCCCAACGTTTCAACTCCACAAACCCCAGGTTCTGCCTACGCATCCCCAAACTACGTCACGCCGCCCCGATACCAGAAGTCCACACCCCGGAGTAGCTTCAGCAACAGCGATCACGCCAGCCAGTCCCCCTTGTCGGGCAGTCCACGCACGAGCATGGCCAAATCGACATCGAACTCTCCGTTTTCTCCAAACACAGGAAGCCCGCTGTTCCAGAAGGCGCTGGGTGGTGGATCGGCTGCAAAGAGGCTGAGTTATGATAGCAGGGGTACTCCGCTAAGCAGCAGTTTATTCGGAGATAGCAGCGCGAGCAACACACCTGGCACACCGACACCGGGCACAGGCAAGGCTAGTGTAGGATTGAACAACAAGTGGCTATACGAGAAGCGAAGAGACAGCCCCCGGAGCAGTATGTTCAATTAATGACCAGTAGGGACTTTACGAGTGTACATATAGTTAGATAGCGCTTATACCCAGTTATATTGCGTTGGCGTACAGTGGTATTAAGCAAGGAATCTTTTTGCGATAGGGCCCTTGACTGAATTGGTTATCACAGGCGTCAAACGGGTTCTCAAAAGATCCTTAGAGCGTCAAACGGATTTATTATTAATACAAAGAGCGGAAACTTTTCACCTTGGCCTCCGTTCAAGCAGTGTCGGATCATACATAGCTCATAATATTTACAATGAATCCACCCATCTGTTTCATCCAATCGTTGCGATCTCCTTTATTTCTTTACCGTCATGGTATCCTAAAATCATTCGTCTAACTCAACCGGCTCTTGCTTGGTCTGCTAACCCCTTCAACTAAACCGATCACCCTTCTTCTGCCTGTATACATCGCTCGCCTCATACTTACTCTTCTCACTGGCACGTTGATTCTCGTCCTCGGGTGCATGTCTTGTAGGCGCAGGATCCATACTCGCCTCTTGACTCGGCTGACTAGCATCGTCCGTCTGTGCATGCCAGTCGCGGTCTCCTCTCTTCTTCAGCTCTTCCGACACACTGCTCTTTGGTGCTCTTGGAATTATGGAGGTCGACGGGGGCTTGTTGTGGAGTAGGGTTGCTTCGAGTTGGTATTGTGCGAGGCGCTTTCGGTGGTCTGCTTCGGCTTTTGCGGCGCGGTCGGCGTTGATGGACTTCTTTGCGAAATAGTATGCGCCACCGCCGGCGACTATGAGGGTTGCCCAACCGTAGCTGTGGGTGTGTTAGCGGCGATGGGGAGCTTCTCCGGCTATCCGGTCGTGAGAGTGAGAGTGAAGGACGAAAGAGAATGAGGTGTTGAATTGATCTAGGAGTATAAAAGCTAGAGTGCGTGGCATGATAGCTCTGCTTGGAAAAATGAAATGAGGGCGGCGCATAGCGAGAGTGTGGACAAGAACTGTGGCAGGTTTGTGAGCTTGGAGCGACGTACTATACTGATTTAATCTGGAATCGTGTTAGCATGGTCGAACACAACTAGCAGCACAAAGACGTACAGTATTCATTGTGGTGCTGTAGGTAGAAGTCAGAAAATCTCAATTGGTGTTGTTGGAAACTTCGTTCGCCATTCGTGGTTCGCGGAATGTTTTCTTCCTGGAGGAAGTGGGCTGATGAAGTGACCGGGGATGCGGCGATGGTTCGGCGATTATGCTGGCGTGGTGGCTTGGCGAGGCTATCAACAAGAATCACGCTCGTCTTTCCTACATTGCATCTCACTCATCTAAGCTCAATCTTGATCATTTGAGATATTTTTCGCAATTTCTAGCTGAATTACCAAATGGCACGTTAAACCAGACTTAGCTTGCTGCTCGTCCATACTTGGCCCTCTGAATGGTTTGCTCCCTTTCAATGGACATCAATCAAGGCATCATTTCCACGCCTTGTTGCGTTCCACAAATTTCGTCTACTCTAGCAAGCAGGTCAGAAAGACCACTCCCTCATCATTAACCGTGCAGTCTTCGAAACTCTTCAAGCAGCCATCAAAATTGCCAGTGCAACTTCCTCAGCAGTACCGCAACAGCTCTTCAAGGCTATGAACTGTGTGTCTTCGGCATCATTCATAATGCCGCCTAATATTAAAGGCTATAGCACAGTACTACATGATGCGTTATAGTCTCGTCAAAACACAAATTGTGTCTCGTGAATCGTACCAACATCAATGCCATTGCTCTGGGTCCAACCTCAAAACATCTTCACAACTGACGGCTTTACCTTTCTGAAACCGGAGGATTCTCTTTTCAAATTCACAGTACACGGCGCTCTCTATGAGGACCGGACATTCTAGTTTTGTCGACAAGTACGATGCTGCGCCTCACCATAATTATTATATTCCTAGGTTATTCTACTTCATGGCTCTTATATCAACTATGTTAACTCGAATAAGACGCTGCCTTAAGAAGATGTGGCGCAAAGACACAAACATTCATTGTACGATGCCAAATCAACCCATTATTGAGAGGCGCGATTGGAAGCACTCCAAGTATGAATTTGTTGCCTGAAGGTTGGATTCACTTGTATTATGACGAGGTTGCGACAACAATATTGTACAGGCTTTGGGTCAATCCTAGGAGTTGGTCAGAAGGACAGACCAGCAAGCAACCCCCAAGTCGTTCATCGTTCAGCGCGGATCAAGTGTTCGCCGCTAGACCGGCTCGCACGGTCTGCTTACTGTCAGAACCTCAAGATAACAGAGTAAATGAATGGAGGCTAAAGAACTTCTCGGATCGACGGGCGCTGTTCCATCATTCAAGCCGCGGTCTGTCCGGAAGCCTCTTACTTGAAACCTCCTCCCTACTCAGTATGCTCATGAGATACCAAAAGACACAGTCTCCTCCGGAATATTTATGATACCATCGCGCATGATGATGATTGCGTGACATGGAACGGTAAGGCTACGTTCTATAGGGGCAGTGGATATTAATTTAACACAGCTTGTATGCCTTCTGCCTCTGTCTCAGGAGACAAAGGTCCTGCATGTGGCGTGTAATGATGTGCCATAAAAGCTTAACCAAGAGGTGAGGCACGGTTAATATAGCGCCCTTCGCACCAGACCCCCGGATTTCGACATGGTTCGCGTCGCCAGTGATACTTCTTTGAGCCTGTTGATATATTAGCCTAAAAACGAAGATCATGTTAAGCTTTCCTCCAGGTGACAGATGATTACTTTGGGAGGAGCATGAGATGCATAACAAAAGAGTGGATAACGCAGATACATCCAATCGGAAACTATAGCGTTCCGATATCATATATCGGCCCAGCCAAACAGTTGGTGTCTTGACCATGATCATGGCATCAACCAGCAGCTCTGACCAAGTATCGATATAGGACGTGCAGATACCTGCGCCGTGCTCAAGCATGGGGAACCACTTTGTATTTTTCTCGAATAGAGGGGACGCCTTTACGAAAAACTCCATCTACTAAAGCGTCTCTAGTTGCACGACAACTTCTACGATACCTTTCTTTACTGGTCTCACGTATCTTCTCACCATGGCAGAGCCACTGGAACCTCCCTATCAGAATGAAAATGCAGCACCTAAACTTCTAGGTATCACTGGCGCGTTGTATGTCGTCACACTGGCTATGTATGGGGGGCGAATTTACACGCGTCTCCGTCATCAACGCTTAGGGTGGGATGATTATACCATCAGTGCCGCACTCGTAAGTACTCAGCTATCTAGGACTAAATTTCATCATAAGCGAAACCTCTACGTGTACAATCGTGAAGTTACTTTCTAATTTGGCCTCTCCAGATTCTTGCTATCACAGAATGGGCACTCTTCCTATCATCAGTCAAATACGGCACTGGGAGACACAATTACTACATCCCTGCTTCTCGACAGACAACCGCACATCACCTACTCTACGCCTCAACTCTCCTATGGGCACCATGTGTTATGTTTATCAAGATCTCCATTGCCTGTATGCTCATACGAATCAAACAAAAAAGGCCCTGGCAGATTTTCTTCTGGGTCATGATTGCCATCCAAATCGCATCTTGTGTTGCGAATCTCGTTTTTCGACTTGTAAAATGCATCCCTCTTTCAGCCATATGGGATCCAACTAATCACCCGCTGGCCACGTGTGCGAAACCTTCATCTGCTCTCGTCAGTCTCTATGTCGAATCTGGGGTTGCAATCTCCACGGACCTGATGTTCGCCATAATACCAATAACACTTATCCGCAATATGCGTCGCCCACTTCATGAGAAGATTATTTTGTCTCTGCTAGTGGGCTTTGGCGTGTTTGCAGCTGCAGCGAGTGTTGTGAAAACAACTCTAATACAACACTACGGTATTACCGGCGACTCACTCTGGGACGTTATCGATCCCACACTCTGGGGCATGCTCGAAGAACATACAGGGATTATTGCAGCTTGCATACCGTGTTTAAAGTCTCCATTTGAGCGAACATTGAATCACATGGGGATTCACTCATCGCCTGAACACTCCCGGAACCATTCACGTGACCAGACGTACGAAGATTTTGGCAAAGGCGACGTATATCATCTAGCGAAGATGCGTCCGACTATGCGAAAGAATAAGGGCATGGGATTCGATACGGATATATTTACAGGGAATACCAGTATAGGCAAGAGTATAGCGGATAGGAGTGAGGAGACTATCTGGCCGATGGGTGAGGCTGAGGAGCTTTTCTGGCAGCAGTTAGCTGAGGGAGGCATTGTGAAGACGACGGAGCTGCATCTTGAGAGTGAGGTGTTGAGTCGAGCTGGATCAATGGATGAAAGGGAGTGGAAGGATGGGGATGGTTCAAAAGGGTTGGGAGGCTGGAACGTGGTGTAATTGTCAGTTTGGAATTCTGCTTTGGAATTTGCGCATATACCCTGGGTCGGCTTTTCTTTAGAAGAATACTCTGGAGTTCATGGATCTTCGAGCCACGTGGATGGAGTTTGGACGGGAAAATAAGCACTTTAGTGTGAAAATGGTTACTTATGAGATATCATGAAAAACGAGTCAGCGACAATTAACATTCTAATTTTGCCTATCGTTGTGTATGAGAGGAACCACAGCGTCCAAGGAAATATCCGCCTTTGAATGCGTCTATTTCTCCCTCTAGTCTTCTCTCATTCACCACTTCCTAGTTCCAACCAACAAATCAGTCTTCAAGGTCGCGATGTGGCGCAAATTTTCAAAACTTCTGCATTGAGTGGAATGCGCTCAAGCTTGGAGAGTAGTGGATTAGAAAATTCAAGCCTTTCAAACACTGATTAAAGCTATGGCAGAGCGTGTTATTTGAGTCATGCCTTAGCTAGATACGTTTCATTGTCAGCGTAAGAAATGGTTGGGATGAAGTTTACACTTGGAAATAATAAGGCTTCAAAAGTAGCCTAAGGTTCCACGAGGCCCTCTATAAAATCAATGATTGTACAAAAAGATGTATTCTACAAGCCACAGTAAATACACGCAAAATGGTATATACAAAGCAAACCCCCTCACACGCACAAACTCTATTTAATAAACCTACCATCTCTCAACTCGACTGTTGAACGAACACTCATGATGTATACCGCCGCAGTGGCAAAATCGAACCTGCCAGCTTGCTCGATGCCAAACCACGAAGAGAATATTGACGAGTGGAGAAATATACTCCTATATGCCAAACTCTGCCAGGAAGGCAGAGCGATGCCCACCTGCACGCCTTTTCTGTTTGTTTCCCTGGCCTCGACCGTTGCCCTTGCCGTTGGTGGCTCCTGTAGGGGTGTTGCCAGCGTTGGCGTTTCCTGCAGCGCCATTTGCGTTGTTTCCTGCAGCGACATTGGCATTTGCGTTGTTTCCAGCTGCCGCGTTTGTGTTGGCATTGGCGTTGGCGTTGGTGTTGGCGGCGGCGGCGTTGGCATTATTACCACCTTTCTTCCCCTTTCCAGATTTTCCGGTATTTCCAGTGTTTCCAGTGGCCGCGGTAGCCGCGGCAGCAGGAGCAGAGGTGGTAATGAGGGCTATCAAATAGAGTTAGTCTCACTCTCTGAATGCTTTTTTATGAAAGAAGAGTCACAAGAAACGCACCAGCGATGGCACTTGCACCAGCATCGCCACCAGCCGCACCGGCGGCCTGATTAGCAGCAATAGCAGCGGGAAGGTCCTTTTTATTTTGCTCTACCTGAGCGAGTATGCCTGATAGCGTTTGTGCAGTGTCGACACCTACCGATCATCCGTGAGTAAATGTGCGGCACGGAAGTAGGTGCTGATGGAGGATGTGTATGCGAGGCAACTAATGAGAAATTGTATATTTACCTGCAGCAGTAGTGTTGGTGCGGCCCGTCCCGTCAGTCTGTTGAACAGCGAAGCATCCACCGAATGGCCCGGCGACGGCAGTATTGCGGCATCGTACAGTACAGATATCACCCGTAGAGGCACCGATGCAGTTAAAGTTCGCAGGCATTGCCACATTGATAGTGAAGTCTTGTTCCTTTGCCTGCGATAGACCGTTTGCTCCTGGCACATTATTTGTTACTGTGAGTGGAATAAAGTTTGTTGCAGCGTTGCCTAAGGAGGTTAGATGATGTAAAAGATGTTATTAAAGTCGTGTACTCACTAGTCTGGTCGAGGTCACATTCATATGGGCCAGCACCATCAGCATTCACCTTCAATTACCAGTTAGACTATTGGTTGGCAACGATACAATGGGCACCTACCTGATGGATAGTGACCTTCATGACACTACCGCTTGAGACTGCAGTGACTCGGTTCGCAGCTAGTTCATTCTCTGTCTGCTCACCCACATCGATGTTTCCTGCAATCTCCGTGCGCCCACAAGAGTTGACAATATTCTGGGTGATTTCGGAATCGCGGATAATGGTAGCATCTTGTTGGCACGGGCTGATTGTGGTACAATTTCTCGCCAGCGATTGGTCAACTATAATATCGTTAGTGATCGATGCTCGCCTTATACGAGACAGATTTCGAGCCTACCCAGGAAACCTTGGCTGGCGCCTTTATCTCCAACGGCCTTGAGAATGACTCCATGGGACTGCACAGAAGAAATGAGAGCGGCTAGCGCAATGATAGAGGTGTACATTGTGAATGAAAAATATGGCGCCCGGCGCTAAGAATTGAATGACAGACAAAAAAAGCCACTAAATGAATGGACTACCAGTATCCCACGAGAAGAAATAAATGCTCGGTGAAGAAAATAGAATGATCCTACCATAGTTTAAGTATAAAGCCTGAGGATGAGCAGATTGTGGTAAGCATCAAAGGGGCGGACCCACGGAATCCACCATGATGATACTGTTCAACACCCCCATTAAGGTGGAGAGCAATCTTCTACGCGCCCAACTGATGCCTCAGATACCGCTAAAGTGGGCACGATATGGGATGATTCGAAAAAAGGTATTTCGCCAAGGTCATACGATATGCTTAGTGTGCGGGTTTCCCTGGCTTGTTTCTTCATCCGACGAAAGTCCGATCCCGACGGTGGAGCATAGAGGCAGTTTGAGGCGACAACGTGGTCTGCGCACGGTTTCTGTGACCGAAAATATCACGAGAGACAACGTTTGACAGTTTAGAGTGGCCGTTGGCCCGCCATAGGGAGCTATGACATATATCGGCCGACATGCGAGATCGCGACACATGTTGTGTTTCGTAGTGGGCACATTTCAAAAGCCGACAGCATGCCGACTGGATTTGAACGCCAAGTTGCTACAAGCAACGATTGATCTGCACTTGAGGCTCCGCTCGCCTTGAGAAATTGCTGTTTTGAGGTGTCGCACGAGGCAGCCAAGGCAGCAGCCCTCACCCGATATCCACGGGCCGATGGAAACTGATTGTTATGAAACATCAAGAACATGCTCGAAGGAAGACGTTGAACTAATAGCATCGGCAACACGGAACGTGAATTGTGGATCCGAATGATGAAGAAACACCGGCTCTGGCGATCATACATTCACCCAGGTAACCAGATCATGATGAAGAGTGAGATGCCTGATTGGTGGATAACAATATGTCTCACGTATTAGGAAACCATAACTTCTCGGGTTACCTCAGGGAGTTCATCCGCATATATGGACGCAACCGAGGGAATATTCTTAAGAAGAAAGGAAGTACCATGGGTGTCTTCTCTTGTACACAAGCGAATTTCACTTCGCTGGTGCTCCCTTTTCATACACTTGCACTTTTTCTCTTCCTATAACTACTATAGATTCATTCCAACGGAAGATTATTTAAGCATCAAATAATATGTGAACGCGCGTAAGCCTCCAGCGCGGGATGGTAGGACTAATCCAAGATGTGACAATCAGGGATCGCAGATTGACATTTCCAGGCACTCCAGACTCCAGCGTCTAGAGTAGAACCATACTTACTTACATTCGTGGTGTCGCTGTCCATGTACTCTCGACCTACACTGGCCGCAACAACATCTCTCACAGCATTCAAAGGGTAGCATGAGCGCTGACGGTTTGATCACCAGGCGAGCTGACCTGCGTGCCGGGTCTCCGAGAGATGCCTTCTGGGTCTGACCAACAACCGGCTTCGGAAGTGGAGCATAGCATTCAAGACTTGTCTCGTCGTGCTAAAATAGTGACACGTCGTCTGACTGATGTCTTCGCCCCTCTAGCTGTTCTCAATGGATGGGGGATTATGATGCTACTTCACGCAGGAAGGAGATGAATGATGCGATGTATTGTAAGGTTGTTGAACCCACAAATTGGCTGAATCTGCTACTCTGAGAGGCACAAACTACATGACTGACCAGAGGATGGAACCGGACGATGGAAACACCGACTCGCCGGCCTGAGCTCCGATGGACGCACGGACACGTTCGGACCGAGGATCCCGAACCCTAATTATGATCTTCCCTCGACCATTTTGCCTTCGGTTTACAACCTCCACATCCCTGAGAGGCACTGCTTCGGACCACCATCAATCTGTACCATGCAACGAAGTGTTGCTTCTACCACATGACCCTTTTGAGTTTTGGTCATGGCTGAGTATCGGTAAAATGATGCCACGTCGAAGCCGCAGCCTTTGTCCGCGATTTATCCCCACTCCATTCTCCGAAGAGAGGGGGTGGGCCTTAAGATCTGCCAACCAACCATTATCACCAACGAACGCCTCTTCCGCTTCCCAAAGGCCGTAGGGCTGATCATTCCACGTCGGCACTTCATATTTGGCCGCACACGTGATGCTCGGAGCCCGCCCATCCAACATCCCTCCACACAACCAGTGGTATCAGTCTGACCAAGTCACCTCCACCCAATCGGCGGCATGTCTGACGCGTCAGCGGTTTGCTTGTCTTTCTTATTTCCTGTAAAAGTGAAGGTAGACCGCCACAAGCTCAGCCTCACGGGCCCCCTCCGGATGGTTCGACAGATGCTGTGCGAGTGTCTATGACGGACTTGCATGCAGTATGCGGGTAAAGTCCAATAAGGTAGAGGGCCGCGTATGTTGTGCCGCGGGGAATTCTAAGGCTGTGGAACAAATATATGTAACTTGTATGGCACATCTCTTAAGTTTGTTCATCATTCGACATTCAAGTTCTGGGATATATAAACCTCCACTCTGAAGCTCCATATCTCAATCTATTACGCACGTATATCTTACGTCCTCACAAATCTGGAAATCTTAATACACATCTATCCTACGAGCGAACATAGAGGATAATTTCGCATTCCGCGCACCATGAAATTCTCTGCCTCGACTCTCCTTTTCACGGCTACGATTGCCTTAGCGCAACCACCCCCATTCCGCTCCCTTCTTCCTACCGACTTCCCTAGCGCCTGGCCCACCGACGGTGCAGCTTGGTCGGCACTCTACTCGTCTCTCGTAACCGCCGGTCACATCCCATCCACCCTAACGGCACCACCCTATCCTTTCCCTACAGGTGACAATTGGGGTCCTGGCCGTGGCCCCTGGAACGGCCCTGGTGGCCCAGGCGGCAAGAGCGGTGGCCACTGGGGTGGCAAAGATGGCTGTGGTCCATTCGGCACCGGAAATTGGGGGCCGTGGTCACAGTGGTCTACAAACAGCGACTGGCGCTCTGCACCTTGGACGGCGTGGTGGGGTGGAGGCGAGTGCCCAGGGACTGACTGGCCTGGATGGACCAATGGGCCATGGAGCACAAATGCACCATGGACTACCTGGAGTGGGTGCACTGCTTCGACTACGGGAACCAGCACGATCACCACGACCATTAGCGGCACCGTAGTCACGAGCACGCAGTATGGAGTCCAGGTAGCGGCCGTGGCCGGAAATTCGGTGGGTGGGACTGCAGCAACTACGGGAAGTACCGCGGCTGCCGCACCAATGCGAACTGCGGGAGCGGGTATGGCTGTCGGGGCCGCTGTTCTGGGTTTTGCGGTAGCGCTATAAGGGCACTAATAAAGATTGTGAGAAAGAAAGGTGTCCTTTATTTGATGCATAGCTTCGGGGTGTTGTATGCTCATTCTTATATTGAATACATTTTTGGCGTTGGGGATGGAATTTTGAAAGTAAATTGATACACTTGTTAAAGAACGCAATTTTTTATATCTTCCAAATCTTGTGGATACCTCGATGACATCCCACGATATGAATAATTTAGAGTAGAACATATAAGATCGGATTATCGAACGAAGATCGATCACTTAAATTCGGACTAATTTATAGAAACCCTAATTATGGAGTGGCTTGAACTACGCCCAAGAATAAGGGCACATAATTTCCAATATTCCTTTACTCGAGGGTCATTGCGATTTTTTTTTCAGTTCTTTTGCCTGTTAATTTCCTTTTGTTATTTCGTTTCGACTCAATAACGAGCCGGACAGCGTAACGCCGGGGACGGCGTAACGCCCGATTCAAGTATACAACACCAACATGTCAACACACGATAACTCTATCAATATAGGCTTAATTAAGGCTG
>JAAZQE010000166.1:0-45216 GCA_013620735.1 Clavariopsis aquatica
TACGTGCTGATGAGATGGAGTTGGTCGATTGGGGGAGGGGGGCCGATGATACCGTAGAATCGATGGTGAGGAAAGAAAACGGGGTTACCGCTAACGTTAAAGGGCTCGCGCACGGACCTGGTGTGCTGGACAGCTTTCAAGTCATGGTCATAACCAGATTTGGGAATCGTATTATTTGGAATGGGTATGCGGTTGGTTAGACCTAGCTGAGGGGAGATCATAGTAATGATGAAATTCAAATAATAGGCTGCATATTTTTTGCCATTCTCGTGAAAATAAAGATATCATAATCATTCATTCCTCACACGAAAGGAATACCATACATAGTCCATATACCTACCCCACATCCATCGTCAAAACAAAATATCATCCAACTCCATTCCTTTTTCCAAGTACGAACAATCTTGCGCCAAGTCTAAAGACAATCTATCACCAACCTCAAGCAGCTGCCAATCCTAATTAGGCCATACCACAGTCATTGTTCCCTCTCTTCTAATTTCCTTTCCTTTCCGCTCATCCCTCCGCAAATCCTCTCCCATAATCACAGTAGCTAGCCGTCGAACCACTTCATTTCCATCAATTAGCGTTCCGGGAACACCAAGGGCGCATTCTCCCATCTGTATCTTTTTGCTGCTGGTTTGCTCATAGTCTGCAATATCCTTCCGGGTCAGGAGTTGCATATACACCCCGCAAAGCACTACCAGCGATTCCGTCAGAGTTACATTATAACCCCAGCTACTAAATCGGGCGCCGACAAATTTGCAGCCCCTTTTCTCATGTAGGCTTTGAAACCACGTCAGTATCGCATTGTTCGCACTGGGCGGTGCAGATGGGTCGAAGAGGGCTGGTTGTTTCTTGTGAAGTTGATACAGAGCATCTAAAGTCTTGTAGTGGGTTTTGGTCCAGGGCTCTATTTTGGGCAGGTGATCGAACTTTGCAACTAGTGGGTGAAGAGGTGGGGGCCCAGTACTCCCCAGGGCACCCCAGAGAGACGTAGTGAGTCGAGTGAAGAGACCACTTTGAGGAGCTTCTTCAACTGGCGGCGCTTCAGCAATGACTGGCGCTGAAGAGGGTTTCCGCGTAGAACGCTGCTCGCGAGCTGGTGCGGATGGGAGGCGAGTGTTTGAAGAAGAAGCTGTTGTGCTCTTCACATCCTCAAAGAGGGGAGCGTATGCTCGCTTAGGTACAAGAATGCTTTCTTCGATCGCCCGAGGTGGTGATGAAGGGAGCATAGTTGACTGATGGGTTCGTGATCGTTCAGTCACTTCCTCAATCTCATCTAGCGTACGATTCTGAGGCTCATAGGCGTAAAAATAATCATCTGCTTCGTTCCGTAGATGCCGAATACTGGAGTCAGTCTGTCCCTCTAATTCGGGGTAGATTTGACGTTCGTCAGAGCCTGTTGACATTGAGACATCTTCGACTATTGTACGGAAGGGAGAGCTTGGAGGTAGTATTGATGACTCCTCAAAGCCTTGCCTATAGCCTTCTTCAGAATCAGAGGCTCGGACTTCTTGCCGTAAGGGGCTACCCTTTACTGGCGATGTCGGTACAGCTACAAAGCGAGGTGGAGTGTTTTTGAAAGGATTTGGTTTCATGGGTGTCTTAATAGTAGGGGCAGCTGGGGAGGATTCTGGGAGCAAACTTTCACCTTCGGCCAAAAGCTGTGAAAGGTTGACTTTTCCATTCTTCTGCTCCCTTGGCTCTACCCTCTTCTTAATGTTGGTGTGGAAGAACATGCCAGTATCGTCGCTGGCTTCACTGAAACTGTTCTCCTCATTTTCGAGGCCCTCCTCTTCGTAAATGGGCGCCACTGTCTTTCCTTTTCCTTTCTCCCGCTTTGCTGGGGCGCATTCATCAGACCCTGTTGGTAGTGGAGTTTCCTGTTGTTGAGACTCAGTCTCTGGCTCAGCTTCATCACTGTAGTGAAAGTCGCCAGAGCTCCTTCGACGCCAGGTTCTTGGGAGCTTGCCTCGAGCTGGTTTGATTGGACCATCGTTGGTAAGAATATCTTGCAATTGAGGAATCTTTTCAGACGTGGCGCCTTCACCTGCAAATGATTCTGAAGCCCTACTAGCTTCTTCATGCCAGATATCGGAATAGTCCTCGTCGTCGTTCTTTTTTGCAACAGTACAAATATTAGTCGCACCCACTTCTTCGTTACGTCTATTGGCCCCTTTTACCAAGCCGCTACGACCCGCAGTAACTGCTCGAGCCTCGGGTGTGTCGACACGCCAGCTCATCTCGTCCTCGCTCCTGGCAGGGCTGACGAGATGAGAGTCTTGTTCTGGGGCCATCAGCGTCGGATAATGCACCTCCGTTTGATCTGTATGCGCTGGGGGAAGTGGTAGTGTATAATCGGCTTGGTCTTCTGGTGTGAGCAGGCGCGAAACTCTATGCTTTGCTTGTGGGCAGAAAATATCGTCGGATGACTCGGCGGAAACCGGTGCTTTATATGGAATTGATAAAGACAGAGTAGAGTCCCTGTTCATATGGCTCTGCTGTGCCAGTTGCTCTCCGAGGCGGAGCCCAGCCTGAAGCTCCCTCCTAGTGCCTTCGCTGAATCCTCTGAATAGATCGTCCAGGCTATCTCTCTTCTTGCCCATCTCCTGAGATAATGAGACAGTCGGGGTGATGCGAGTTGGGTCCAGTACACCTTGCAGTGCAACTCCTGCTTTAACCACTCGCCCAATCTTGGGCGTTTCAATTTTTGAGGGAGAGAAATGGGCGGGTATGATGGATGGTGGATTCGAAGGGCATCTTGTGTCTATCGATGGAGTGTGTTCTCTTCTTGGAGGTGCTGGTGGTGACGATGCCATGTGGGAGGTAGCTGGTTGAATGGACGAGGTTTCTGCGGGCAAATTTGTCAATTGGCGAGGACTGCGTGCCGTACGAGACATTGCTGATGGAATTTGAAGATACGATCGGTCAAGCACCGAATCAATATGTCCCGTCGCGGAAGACTTGGGTACATTTTCGCTAGGAGGACTGCTGTGGCCACTGATGCTAGGTAAGGAATCGACGGAAACCATACTAAAATTTTCGCTCTCAAGAATTGTCGTGTCATCCACCATTCTTGTTGCACCTTCATCAAAGGCAAAATTTGTTTCATCCTGGAAATCGTCTTCATCGTCGATTACCTGATCCTCACTTGGCTGAAACCTGTTCGATTGGACCACGGCCTGTAGAAGTGGGTCTTCAATGTTGGACTCAATCCCACCAGTTTCTCCATCGGTATCGGACGGTGTGTTGATATCACTACTTTCGTCAGAAGAGATTTCGATCACCATTGTTTCTTTTGCCACAGGAGTAGCCTGGCGCCCTCGAAGCCTTCGAGAGAGTTCCGTTTCTGGAGGGGTGAACAATGTTGGTTCTTCGTATTCCATGAGTTTTTGTCTTCTGGGTTTCTCCTTTGGTGGAATGAGAGAAATTGAGTTGAGGGCCGGAGTAGGAGCAAGTGTTGACTGCGGTTGCTCAGGTGTAGGTAGTGTTGTCTGAATGAGCGGGACACCTAATTGTGGTGCAGGCTCTGGGGTTGCAACAGTAGTTTGAATGTTTGAAATCCTAGCCTGGGGCTTGATTGGAGGTGTGTCGATCAAGTCTTCAATCACCGCCAAAAGCCCAATATCTTCATTCGCAAGCTGGCTCTTCCTTGGACGGCCCCTTCGTTTTCTAGGTGCGCTTTCAATGACCTCGATGTTTTCTTTTACCACTTCCGAGGGTGCAGAAACCGTATCTACGGTGGGCATTGCTCTGTTTCCATCCATTGCCATGGGTTGAATATCCTGGTCTTGGATCATGGGTTGGATGCTCTTCCGCGGCCGGCCACGTCTCTTAGGCGCAGCATCAACAGTATCAGCATTGGTGAACGTAGTTTCGACAATCGAAGCTTGTGTAGGAAGGTCGTGTCCTAAGTCCAACGACTCATCGTCCCCAATTGTAGGCTGGGCACTTTTCCGCACGCGTCCTCCTCGTTTCTTTGGTGCATCATCTGCATCTTGATCTCCACGTCCCACGCTTGGACTTCTGCCTTTGGATATCGACCTCCTTCGGACTGGTGTGCCATTTCGCTTTGGCTTGGTGTTGCTTGACCCCTCTGACTTCTTTGGTCTGCCCACACGCTTCACGGGCGAAGACGCATCGGGGTCTTTGAGGGGGATTGTGGTTGTCCTCGTACGCGTCAAGTGTTTGACTGATGGGGAGTCCATGTTGCTGTCGCTACCTGGCTCTGCTTCGACTGTGACCTTGATGCGCCACGGGCTCGCGTCGCCTGTCCGGCCCGTGCTAAGAACCATAGACTTTGAAGGGGACGAGAAACCTTCCAGCACTTGCTCAGCAATGTTGTGGCGGCGGTTTTGTTTGCTGGGCGAAGTTGACTCTAGTGGCGCTTTTGAGGCGCGTCCTGGCTTCCGTCGAGGATGTGGCTTTGGCTTATTGGCGGAGATGGATGCGGCGAGAGGGTCGGGGGACGATTCGGGATAGCTGCGGTCAAGGTCGAGGTCGTCGTCGCTGGACATGGCGAAGGTCGCCGCTCGTGGGGCCATGGCTAGAAAAATAGGCGGGGAATGAGAGTGGTGTCGGTGCGTTGCGGCAATGTTGGCGGGCGAGAGCCTGGGATGCATCCCCGGCTGTCACCCGTTGCTATGGCGACAATCTTATCGCTCGGGTGGCGATCTTCGCGACAACACCTTCAGGCTGTGGTGCCTCCAGTTTTCCAATGGCTGAGACTTGCGATGGGAATTCACGGGTACGTGGGGCTTCTAGCCGCATACTCTGCAGAATACTAACACTCGCAGCATTTACAAGGAGATCGGTCCAGGCAAGCGCATCGCCTTCGCCAAACTCGCCATTGACAAATTTGAGGAAACGGGGAGACCATTACGCATTGCCATCGACGTATCAATATGGTTGTTCCAAATACAGGCTAGCAAAGGTGGCTACTCTAACTCTCTCTCATATGCGATACGATAGATGGCTAATGTGGTGATTGACAGGTGGAACTAACCCTGCACTGCGGACCTTCTACTACCGACTCCTGCGTATGATCGCTCTCTCCATACACCCAATATTCGTGTTTGATGGGCCGAACAAACCTCCATTTAAAAGAAACAAACGGACAGGGCCAAATGTGGCGTCCATACCCGAATTCCTGGCAAAGCAGCTGCTGAAGCAATTTGGCTTCCCTATTCATCTTGCGCCTGGGGAAGCAGAAGCTGAATGTGCCCTTCTTCAGCGGGAAGGAATTGTAGATGCTGTACTAAGCGAAGATGTGGATACCATGATGTTTGGGAGTGGCATGACTATACGAAACTGGTCGCCAGAGCAAAAGTCGGCCAAGACACCTACTCACGTTAACGTGTATGACGCTGTCAAGACAAAGAATGGACCATCGGGCTTGGATCGCGAAGGTATGATTCTCATCGCTTTGATGAGCGGTGGAGACTATGTCCCAGAAGGAATTCCTGGTTGTGGGCCTAAGACTGCTTGTGAGGCGGCAAGAGCTGGATTTGGGAAGGATTTGTGCAAGATTGCCAAAGGTGATCGCGAGGCTATGCGACAGTGGAGAGAGCGGCTTCAACATGAACTCAAAACCAACGAAAGCAAACTATTCAAGCGGAAACATGGGACTTTGGTGATCCCAGACGACTTCCCCCGCAAAGATATCCTAGGCTATTACACCCACCCCGCCATCTCGAATGAAGCTGGGCTGGAAAAACTACGTCGCTCTATCAAATGGGACCAAGAACTCGATTTCGCCGGCCTTCGCTCATTCACCCTAGATGCATTCGGTTGGGCCAAGCTTTCCGACGCAAAACATTTTATTCGCAGCCTTGCTCCATCTCTCCTCGTCCGCCATCTACGAGTAAGGGGAGAATCTGCCGAGAAATCACCTTTTCATAATATTAGATCAATTGAGGAAAACGAGGGGCTACTAGTCAAAGGTCTTCACGGGAAGCGACAACATAGTGTGACGGATAATTCCACCGAAATTCGAGTTAGTTTCACGCCTATAGATCTTGTTAGGATTGACCTAGATATCGAAGAGCCCGACACTGAAGTGGAATTGCCAGAGCGTGGCTTGGATGACGATAGTGACGAGGATCTTGAAGCTGGTTTGGACGTTGATGAGGGCGATGAAGATGCGCCTAAAAAGCGTGCACCAACGAAATTCGACCCTTCCAAGCCTATGCGAGTTTGGGTTTTGGAAAGCATCGTTAAAGTCGGAGTACCACTAAAAGTACAGGATTGGGAGGCAACATTGAACAAGCCAAAGCGATCAACTAATGCCAAGGGAACGAACAGAGCTGCTCCTAAGCCGAAGCCCTCGAGAAGGGCCAAGACCACTGTTGATATAGTCCAGCCACCGATCGCTGGCTTTACTAAGGTCACTAAGCCCGGGGTTAAGAGGTCTCAGGGGATGTCAAAGTTACACGGGCTTTCATCAGAACCTTCAATTACTTCTCATCTAGCAGGGCATATCCAGCATGAAGCAATAAATCTCTTATCTTCATCACCAGCTAGGGTAACAAATACAGATCCTTCTCGGCAGCCCAAAGAAAAGTCCCTTTCACCACTTCCCGAGGAACTCCCTCCTACTGTCACCAAAAGAAGAAGAGCTCCCATACAGCGATCTCAAACTCTCCCCGTAGACACTAGCAGCCTCCGTCGTCGTCCTACGACCCCGACGCAGCTTGAACCCTTCGCTATATTAGACCTCACGAATTCACCAACAATTCTATCCCCCGCTCAACTCCCTGCAAAGAAAGCCCGGATACGAATGACCAGAAATCCGCCCATTACACGCGCATCACGGCAAGCATCTGTCCTATCATCGCCGGGAAAGGCTATACAGACTACACTAGACACATGGTCTCGGTCTTCTCCAGCCATCACACCCACAAAATCGCAAAGAACGGTCCGTCCTGCGAATTCAGCACCCATACCACTGAAGCTCCAAACTCAGCGCCCAGATATAGAAACGCTTGATCTGACTCTTTCACCACCACTTGAGCATAAACCTCCGCCAGCCACTCAACCTAAAAATCCCCACGGAGCAACAACAACCGCTTCACCACCACGCTCACCACGCTCACCATTACAATCCATATCCCCCAATACATCTCAATCCATGAGCTACGCCACGCCATCTTCACCCAAAACCAAAACCACAACTCCAAACCGTATCATAGCAGAGACACGTCGCACATCCCCTCGACTGCGGAAATCTTCATCTGCATCCGCCGCAGTCGAGACGTTAGACTTGACACAGCTCTCTTCGCCCTCCACTTCCGTTCCAGAGCCCTCATTGCCTACCCTACCACCGCATCACTGTCCCTCGCCACCAATCCTCGCATCCTCACCTCCAACAAAAACGCAAACGCAAACGCAAACGCAAACGCAAAAATCACCTCCACTCCACCGCTCACCGCGCACATCCCCTCCCGCGGCGTGGAAAACCCGCGAGAAGAAAAAACGCGAAATCGTTCTTCGGGAAAGTCTGAGCGGTACGTTCAAGTTTGTAGACGCGTGTAGTAGTCCTGCAGCAGTGGAGGCTGGTACTATGTTGAAGGGCAAGGCGAGGAGAAGGTGGCGCGAGAGTGAGATTGAAGTCTTGGATTTGACCTGAGTGGAGGAGCTGTTGCTTGGCCGCTGTGCATTTATTGATATTGCTGTTTGGTGCATTGGTGTTGTTGCATTGCTCCTCGCTTTGATGAATACACAGCTTGTATATAATGAATCTATACATACACATTCTAAAAGGATTTATTTACCTCCGGTACAATATCAATTTCCCCTATGTTTTCAACTAATCCATGTTCGTGGATGAATCAAACTTCATTTCAATCGATTTTTACATGCAGTCAGCGTTACCATACCATGCAACCGCATCTATCTTTGTTCGCCAGACCATGTCATGTCAAGTCATGCAAACGCCAAATATTGAATGCCAGTAGCTAGCAAGCAAGCTCTCTGTATATGCCACGCCCTTTTGAAAACCTTCCCTTATCACCCCTGTTGATTATCTAAGTGATCAAAGCCAATAACACCGTCCTACCATCGAGGCCGAAAAGCGCCGTCTTGATGCCAACTCCCTACGCACGAAATTGTGCAAAATATAAACTTTCAGGAAAGGAGATAGATAACAATCAGAGGGAAAGCAACTCATCCTCATTAAGTTACTGCCAAGGAAACAACAAAGCCCACAGGCTCAATGATTCCACTTTGCGCGAAGGCGAGAAAATAAATGTGCAAAGTCACCATTGAGTTCTAGTTTGTGATCCGGAACCAAGATGGATTAAGCTCTAATACTGAGCTGCAGACCCACCGTATGCCATTTCACGGAATCCTGCAGGGACTGTCCATCCATGTGTGTTGCATGAACGAATATAAGCCTCTACAGCCTCACCTACGCTGTAATCCGCGGGGCCGTGAGGAGCAAGTCGAGCGGGTTTGGGATCGAGACTGGACATGGCCACACGGACCTGGAGGAGAACAGACTCGATAGAGGAAACAGCACTCCAACCGTCATTGGTGAGAAGCTAACTAGTATTAGTGGGAGGATACAGATTGAGAGAAGATAATATACGTACTTCCATACACAAGGCTCCACCAGCAGTCACATGTCCGCCACCGCCCTGCTGAAATCCCAGGAACCGTGGACGGATAACTCGAACGAATGGCGGGCTCATCGGGTACTCTTTTCCAAATCGAAGCTCCAACACGATGCTCTTATGCCCCTTCGTTTTCATGTCTTTGGCCAACGGCAAGGTTGGATCGAAGGAGTGTAATTCCACAATCCACTGATACATGTTCTCGACCCGTTCTTCGTCGATATGCCATCCAAGTGTGTGGGATGGCTCCGTCGACTGGACTCTCAGCAATTCCCTGAAATCCTTCATTAGTTGTCTAGTGGCTCCTGGAGTGGCCCATGCTGGTTGTTGAATCATAGGCAAGGTGGAATAGTCCAACAGTCCGGGTACATAGTCTGTGAGAGGCTTGGATGGTGTCTTGCCTGAGCTCGAGGTTTTGGAGGAACTTCCAATTTTGGAAAAGAAACCGGAAATCTTCGATTTGCCCTTTGTAGAATTGGGTGTAGGGAGAGGGTCGAGATCAGGCTGTGGTACATGAACATCTTCGTCATAGAAAATCACCAAATCTTCGTCAAGTGTGGCTACACTAGCGCTGCCATCATCATCGTCGTCGTCAATGTTGATCGGGTCGTATACGCTCGTACCGGAAGCCTTTTGACGCTTGTTCTTCTGTCATCAATGTTAACTACAGTAACCAAGAAAAGCAAACCATATGGAAATCTTTGCAGCTCGACATGAAAAATCTTTAGGTGAACATACCGTCATGTCCTTGATAGAACGAGAGCGAGGCCGGCGTGAACCTGCAATCGCATGCACGGGGATAACTAATGTATCCGAGACACCTCGGGGAGTGACTTTAGGGTCTTGTTCGATGCTCTGGAGAGGTTTAGTATCTTTCGTCATACCATTATTGCTGTTGGCGGCATTGTCCTTGACAAACAAATATCGAGTCTGGATCCAATCGAGCTGTGCTACTACTAGGTGAGGGGTTGAGCTGACGAACTCCTTTGGAGCATTGACTATCTCATTGAGAGCCAGTGCGGTGGTGACCTTCAGCTCACTCATCGGCCAAACATTACCATTAGGACCATAACCAGAGTAGCCAATGCTTGTATTGAGGTCGAGTGAGTGATACACACCGTGACCATAGGCACGCCCATGAGCCGTGTGGTTGAAGTGCAAGCCCTCGCGGATGATGCTGTGCCAGTTCACAATTGGACTTCCGTGCCAGGCAAACAAAGTTGAATGCTTGAGACTCAAGCGTTCGGTGGTTTCTCGAACAGCTTGTACGAATTTCCGTTCCTTGTCAGGTGCACCCATGGCAAATCTGTATTGTGACCACCCAGGCATACCATATAAGCGGTCCTCGCCCTTTCTGCCAGATGCCGCCTCATCTGCTTCATCTACTTGCATGATACAAGCACGGTTGGAGGCAATGATCCAACGCAAGATTCCAAGTGCGGCAGGTGGTAGGCGGTCAACCCAAGAACTGAGAGGAGACTGGGCTTTTCGGGCAAGGTATTGCTTCATCTCAGCCACGCTAGGTAGGATATCTAACATTGCATAGATAGCTTCCCTCTTGTAAAAGTCAGAAAGGTCGTCGAAATTTTGGTTATATATGAAGAAGGTCGCCGGACGGAACTCGTTTGTTGGGGGGGCTGCTTCAGGTGGTTTCGTGGCTGCTCTGCCCCCAGCATTGTACGAGGTAGGAGCAACAACGTTAACATCAATAAGTGCTGGCTTAATGGGCTCAGCCACACGGACTGATGGGTAGAGAGATGTATCAGATATGCGACAGTGTAGAGGCCGATCAGGCTTATCGCTGCAACGGATAACTACCCATTCTCCAGCCCGAAAGGGACATTTCTCATTCTTATTACTAAACAGCATCTCCCGAGTTGCTGCATTGTACCGTATATTTTGTGCTTGTAGTATATGTGTAGTAGAAGCGGTGGGGGCTAGAACTTGCACCGAAGGCGGGGGAGGGTTCCAGGCGTTATAGTTTGGCGTCTGAGGGCTTGTGTAGTCTTTGTCGTAAGCAGAATTTGGAGGAACCATCAAACTTAAACCTGCAGGGAAGTCTTTCAAACTGCCAGTTCGAGCACTTGTATAGCAAAAGCTGACGAGCAAATCGACTACTTTGGGTTGGGATAGAATCTCATGCTCAATGCTAGGACCAAATCCAAGCGACATATACTGATAGAGACATAGCGGTTTATCGCAAACATAAGGCTTGATTGCCTGGAGGTCGTCTGGCATCTTCGTGAAGCAGATTAGACAAAACTCAGTACAACGCACGAAGTGGCGTAGAACAAACTGCATTCCGACGAGAGGAAGAGAATGGTCAAGCTCAACTGATTCACGAATATGATCAGACGTGACCAAAAAAGGATATGCCGTGCTGACGTGCTCAGGATCCATATATTTGTCGTTTAGGCCCAGATCTGCGTGTGCGTGGTTGGTAGCAATATGGTCATTATAGAACTCTTCTGCACCCGACCATGGCATCCCATTGTACCGGTAATGCAGCAGAGAAGGGAAGCGTTCTTCGAGGAGCTCATTCAGTGGTCGCGAGATGAAGGAATTCCGGAAGCCTTTCCGAATAGTGCCTTGCGACTCGGCTTGTGAGTCTTCTCGGCGCTTTTCATCTTCCTTGTTTAAAGTAGCAAAGGCACGAACTGCCTCCTGCATGGTGGGTTTGTAGGTGGTACTAACACCAACGCGTACACCAAAGTGTCGTCGAGCGGTAGGAGCATCGTATGCTTTTATGGAATCCATGCTCTTGTATCCATTAGGGTAGTGGAATATAGTAACAAGGTATTCTGTGGGCTCCACTTGCCACGCCTGCATGGCTTCCTCTGAGATGCCGAGCTTGGAAATGCGACAGGAAAGCGTTATATAGCATCCGAGACCATCCATCAGCCCTCCGTGATGTCCAACTTTGAAGCCATTAGCTTTCGCATTCATGAGGTCGGACCGGATGCGATGCCGAAAAGCAGAAGTCGGTTTCGTATAGCCTTCAATCGACGCCGGAATATTCTGCGTGCCTTGGAAATGCTGGGGAACCATTTCATCGTCTGGGAAATACTCGTCTACATCGTCGTCATCGCTCTCTTCAAAGTCCTCGTAGTTTTGCGAGTTAACCATCTGGTGGTCCCCATCTCGGTCGGTGGATTCGAGTTCCAGAGAGACAAGTTCCAGTAATTGAATGACACTCTTAGCGGCAGCAGCATCGGAGATTTTGGACAAGGCGCCTGCAACGGAGGCTGGGGCATCATCAGGCGCGAAAATCATAACAGTGTGACTTGAAGGATACTCTGAAAGGTCTACAAGATCGTTAGTAAGCCGGTTGCATTCAATGCATAGTAAGTGTGTTGGGCTAGTGAATGAGCGTGGTCACTTACCTGGGATCAAGGCTGATATTCGAAGTTGCTCTCCATCAGCGACACACAAAAATGTGAACTCGCCATCATCGTCTCCCTGGCGAACGTCCGAAACACCAGCTACGAAGGCACCCTCAACAGCCTTGTTGAGGTCGGCCACGAACTGCCGTCGCGGCATACTGAGGGTGATGGTAGTGGTGGTACGGTGGACGCTGAGTAGCGTGTCGAGGTGAGGGCTCGTGGTGCAAGGCTTGAGCAGTAGGCCGTTGCGAGGATTCGGGGGATTGAAGGTGTACAGTCGGTGTCGAGGTCAATTCGACGCATTCACTTTAGTTGAAGTCGGTTTGGGGGGTAGAAGCTCCAGCGTGCGGCCTCAGGGCAAGGCAAGAAATACAATTTCCTGCTTTCACGAAAAGCAGCCACAAGAAAGCTTTGTAGCTCTCGTGGGAGGCGGGCGAGAAGGAGGACGGGTCGTCGAAGTGGTGGAGTGTCACAACCGTGGCGGGTGGTTGCAACTGCTAGTAGAAACGAGGTGGGAGCGGGTGCAGAGACGGAGACGGGGACGGCCAGCACCCACAGCTTTTACCAGTCACGCCCACTAGCGCCGACACCAGCAATTCCAGGGCAAGCGAGTGCAACAAACCGCTGCCTTGGAGAGTGAACGCGAGGTGAGGATAGAGGGTGCTTCCAGGCAGCAAGAGGTGGCTGAGAGACTGCGAGGGCCCAAGCTCCCAGTGATGCAGCCACTCACCCCGCTATCATGACGAGAAGCATATGCACCGCCTCGACGCACGGCGCCCCGGAAGGCTCGCCGTGCGGGACAGAGAGACAGGCTGCTCGGATTGATTGCGCTCGCCCTGCCGTGCTCCACGTATGCCCTAGAGGACTGTCCGTTGAGCTTCACCGGCGGTGCAGTGCATGCCAAGTTAGTGTGCCCCTCGTCCTGAACCACTCTAGCAGCGGGAGCGACGCCCAGGGACCCACACGGCTGGCCCTGACCCCGAGGCGAAGCATCAACACCACATTAACCGACCAGGTAGTCCATCACGAACCGCAGAGCACGAAAACCAAATGGCTGTCCCGGCACCCACCGCGCCCAGCGAACCCCCCCGATCCACGCACCTCTCCGATCCCAGTTTGCAGCCCTTTCTACAGCCCACATTCGACCCCGCCGACTACCTCAATGCGACGCTCCCTTCCCTCTCGCTGTCCTCAACGTCTCGCCCGCTGCAAAAAGGACACTCGGTGTCGCTGGCAGACCTCTCGTCCCAGACACAGAGTCTCCTCTCCCAGCTCAATGCTCAAACAACCCGCCTTTCCACTGTTCTCACCCAGCTTACCGATGATATATTGAGGAGCGGCGGGCGCTTGGCGTACGAGGTGGAGGTCTTGAGGGGCGAGGCAATTGGACTGACGGAGACGCTGACCGAGGGCTTGAAGGGCGATGTCGAAAAATTCCTGCCAGGAGGAATAGCCCTGCCACTGCAAATATCCGAAAATGGAATCGAGAGCCCAACAAGAGAAGAGGACCCTGACCCGAAGAGCCCACCCACAGAAGACCCTACAACTCCAGAGTACCTCTCGCAACTCCGTGTCCTCTCCCTCGTGCGCTCGCGTCTCGAAACCGTCATTAAAGTCTTCGGCGAGGCCATGCACTGGACACTCCCGCCTAGCGAAGTGTCCCTTGCATCATCACTCATCAGTGTCTCCGCGCCGGAGCCCGGCTCCGACGCGTCTTCTCGCGAGCAGAAAGCCCGCGAATTTGCCAACGCTCTACGCACTGAGATATCCGAGCTCATCACCGGCGAGGACTCTGGCACTGAGCCTGCGCTCTTGCGGATCCAAGCACTCAGGGATTTGGCACAGGTGTGGAAAGGCACAGCTGAGGAAAAGGCACGCATTAAGTTTGTGGAGAGCTTGGTCAAGCTGGCAGAGGAGAAGCAGAAAGCGCTGGAGAGTGCGAATCAGCGACAGAGAGGCGGGCGGAATCCCGCAAAGGCACCAACACAGGTGCCGCCACCAAAGACTGGAGGCTTTTTAGACAACTTGCAGAGAATACGAGAAAACTACATCGACTGAGTGATGTACGTATGTGGTTTATTCATTCGCTCGTTGAAAATCATTACAGTACGCAATGCCAAAACGCCAGCAAACGCATATGTAGCCCAAACCCAGGCCAGAGACACGACCAGACCATCCTCTTGGAGGGGTATTGGAAGTCCAGAACACCATCGCTATGCAAGAGAGATCATCCCCGAATAAAAAAAACACCAAAAACGACAAAGTTCCCTCAATATACAGGAATCGATTCCATCTTCTCCAAGGCTGATTTGCCCTGGGAATCAAATTCCCCAATTTGACGCTCAAAATCTGCCCTCAAATGCTCCGCAGCCTGATCAGCATTGAACCTTATCCACTGCTCAACAGTCATGTCTAATTCCGAGCTGGAGAGCGCTGCGTCGTCTCCAAAAATCCTCTTGAAGCTGGGCTGTTCAAGCTCAGAATCGGAATGGCTCGCTCGCGTCTTGGCCGGCGAAGGCGCAGCAATGACATCACTCTCCTGCAAACTCGAATTCTTCGGTTCAGTGACAGCGTTGCTCTTTCGCTTCCTGGTACTCCCGGGCTCAAGGATAGTATCGCTCTTTCTCTTTCTCAGAGTTTCAGGCGCCGGAGGCGTCGAAACAGGCTCGCGATTTCTAGGGGTAGGCGCCGGTGGTGTGGCTAATCGCACTGGCATTGGCGAAGGTGATGGTGGTGTATAAAACTGGTCGGGTATTGGGGAAGGTGGTGGAGGTGGGGTAGATGGATGTGCTGCCTTTTTTGTGCGTGTTGATTTGCCCTTCTTGCTGGCGATACTCGACGCACGCTTGCGTGTTTTCTTTGCCGGCGGCTGAACAACTGGAATGGTAGATGGGTGGTAAAGCTCCTTAAGGGTGAAGAAAAGGCAATCTGCGGCTCGCTTGAGGTGCTCTTCATAAGGGTCATCGCCGGTGTCCCAGGAATCGAGTGATAGGGCGCAATAAGGACAAGTAACGGCATCGGGTGTGTCGGGCGCAGGATCATAGCACCATCCGCCTGTGACCATCTGATCGGATGTTAAAAAAAACATAGACATATAGCGAAAAACGCGCTTGCACCTACTTGTTCAACACCAGGAAAGCCGGAGACTGTATCCAATGGCCAATGATTACCGAAAGTAGCCTCGCGCGCATTCTTCATTTTGTTGCTTAGAGGATCCTCTTCGACTCGTGTTGGGTCACCGCTGCGTAGACGAATGCAAATGTTGATCGCATAGCCACAATTGGGCGAGTGTGTAAGGTGTTCGTGAGCGGGGATGTCGGACTCTTCCCAGCCGTCGAGCTGGCAGTCGCAGAAGACGCATTTAACATTATCGGGACTAGATGATGAGGGCGCCCATTGAAATCCGGCATATGCGAGGTCGGTTGGTGAAGGCGCAGATAATGGCCAGGCATTAGATTTTGGGGCTACTTTTCGGGGGCGCGAAGAAGACGAGCGCGACGATGAGCGACGCGTCTTGGACTTGGGTGCGAAGGAGTCCAGCCGGACTTGGAAAATGGTGGGGTTTGCCTTCATGGTGTCCAGTTGAAAAAACCGGGTTGGCGCGAATGAGGGTGGTGGAAAGGAATAGCAATACCAGCTGCAATGGCTGTTGTGGTGGTGGAGTGTATGAAGGGATTGATGTTGTGAGTTACGCTCGGACGCAAACAAACAGCCCGAGAAATGGCTAACCACAAATGGCTTAGTTCTATCAGACCATCAACCACGCATATGCATCTTAGAAGGTGGGCTGCATGAGGGGGAGAACAAAATTGTAAAGCTCAAAAATACTTGATCCAAATTCAATGGCCGGCAAAGCTGATCGCCTTGACTTTACCACCATGTAAACACTGTGCAACAAAGTTGCAGCTCACTGGTTTGGACACCCTCGCACGTGCCTAACCTCAACATCCCTGCCCTCATGGATGCGAACGACACTTGCCCTTGCTTCGGCTAAGGAATATTCTAGCGTCTCTCGCAAAGACTAGATTGTCTTTATCCTGTCCAGTTGTAACCCCCACAATCCCCAATTCACCTCGGCACGCCATCTCTCGACACCGGGTCGAGAATTGATCTGGAATTCAACACCTCATTCCGACCACAATCTCCCGACCGTGTGAGTCGCAGCTCCTTGTTTGCGCCTGGTGGAAGTCTGGACATGGGACGAGGCCTCCGAGGCCTCTACCACCACACACCATGCACCGCCCAATACTACGATTAGCACGGTTAAGACATCCGTTTGTCTGTGGCCGCCGGTTCGACTCTACGCAGACCACCGCATCCTCTCAGTCTCTCTCCCTGGACTGGGAAGACAATCCACCCTCGCTCTCGGACTTTACGGAGCTGCCGCACAAGGATTTTGGAAAGAACCAGCTGCTGGAAACAAATGAGGAATTCAAAAGAAGCTTGAGGGGCATACTGCGGAAATTCCCCCCCATCACATACGCCTTTGCCTACGGCTCGGGGGTGTTTCCTCAGTCCGATGCCACCGCGTCGCGCATCACCCATTCCCCACACCCAAACCCCCCTGAGGCGATATTGAAATGGCAAAAAGGAGGTGGGAAGATGATCGATTTCGTGTTTGCGACAAAATTCACGCAGCACTTCCACTCGCTGAACTTGAGAACGCACAGGGACCACTACTCATTTCTAGGGTCGCTGGGATCAGGGCTGGTTAGCCATGTACAGGATGCATATGGTGCAGGCGCATATTTCAACCCGTACATCACAGTCAATGGGATCATGATCAAATACGCTGTAGTTAACTTCGACACTCTGCATCGAGACCTCTCAACTTGGGACACACTTTACCTCGCCGGCCGCCTCCAAAAACCTGTCAAGATCCTTTATGAAGAGCCCAACATCCGCGTTGCCAATCAGCGCAATCTCCTCTCTGCCGTCCGATGTTCTCTCCTCCTTCTTCCACCCACCTTCACAGAGAAGCAGCTCTATTCGACAATAGCAGGACTGAGCTACAAGGGTGACCCGCGCATGGATTACGGGAGCGAACACCCCAAGAAGATTGACAACATCGTCACCCACCAAATCCGCAACTTCAGGCTCTTATACCATGACCTCATCATGTCGCTTCCCAACATCACCTACATCGACCAACAAGCCATATCAAAACCCGACTGGATGAACGACACGGAGCTCGACCTGCGGATGGAGCAAGACTTGGACCCCGAGCGGCGCGGGAACATGGTTCGGCGGTTACCCAAGTTGTTCCGAGAAAAGCTGTATTTCCAATATCAGCGCAAATTCGCGATTCCAGGTCGGGAGTTCAAGGAGATGCTAGAAGCGAGCAAGGACGAGGACGCAAAGGGCGGCCTAAAAAAACAGATGGCAACTGCATTCGACCGGCGCATAGCGGGCGAAGATGATCTACCGGATATGGTCGCCAAGTCTGTTAACCAGACGGTAAAATGGCCCTCGACTGTGCAAAGTTTTAAGGGTATTTTCACGGCCGGCCCCGCGAGGAGTTGGCGATATCTCCAGGAAAAGCGGGAGAAAGGCAGACAGAATTAGAGGAGAATTATTTGTACTTTTGTTGTAGCATCGTGTTACCAAACAGCGAGATTATGCATGGATATGGTTGGGTCGGGGTAGGTTGCATGTAGTCGCCGTTTGGCGTGGTCTAACACGAACGGGTCAGGCTTGTATGATTGATTTGGGGAACTGGATTGAAAAGGCTAAAGGGCATATGGGAAACGCAAACTCGTGCCTCCAAAGTAGATTTTAAATGGGTATATCGATTCTAGTCACTCAAAAGAGTAAGAAATTCAAACAGTTTTGTATTTTTGGGATAGCTACGTTTATATCCATATTCAGTTACTTCCAGTACACATAGGTGTAATCTAGGATCCATCTTCTCACCATGCCACTATTAGCATCCCACTCTGGTTGTTAATCAACTCAACCCTCAATCAAATACAGCGTCAACCTACCTACGACGAAATTCGGAACCCTGGTGGTTGTCCTGTACCCGTTATGGTCTTGTTTGACTGTCACAACACCGCTCGACGGACTTGTCATACCCAGGCCTCTGTGAGACTCATACGGTATTCTCTTCTTCTCCTTGCCCAGCGGCAAGAGCTATAGTTAAACGTCCAACATCATACCCCCTTGCATCGGCCATAGATATCGATCCACAACCCCACATTCGACGCGACTTTTATCCTAGTCCAACCAAGACGCAGCAGCCCAAGCCCCAATGCATCCGAAGAGTGCCACCGCACCCACCAACTGTTTCTTCCAGCCAGACTTTTCATCAACGCGCATAGCACCCTCTCTTCTCAGTGCTTGCATAGTTTCCACTGCCTTCGCTTCCTCAATAATATGCTCGTCGTGGGGCCGCGTCGCCAGAGACTCATTGTGCCTCCTCTGCGCCTCGAGTATCATCCGTTCAATGGCCGCCAGCTCCGCTAGCCATTGTGTCTCATTCTTCTTATTCCCACCCTCGACTTCGACATTCTGTACATTGCCAAAGAAATCCATAACCAGCCTAGACCTAGCCTCCGACTCGCCTCCAGGGAAAAGGTCATATCGCACGCCAGGGTGAGAGTGGATCTTCTCCTCGTCATAGCTGTCAAACAGGTCCCCCATTGTGCGTTTTGATGTTGGCTCGCCGACCTGTGTCTCGAGGAAGTCAAGGTTGTAGTATGTGTAGCGATCGATGACAGCAACGCCAACATCGTTGTCCGCGTGGTGCGAATAGGAGGATTGGTCAATTTCAGAGGAGCCGGTTGCGAGTATGTTTGGGGAGTAAAACTTGGAGTACATAGTGTTGGCTTGACAAGTATCGATCATAAAAAGGATTTCATGGTATCTACAATTTTGTCAGTGTTCATGTCTCATGAGAGGGTATTTGAGGGACAATGGATTTGTACCGTTTCTTTTCCCACATCTGCTCAAATGCATCCGCCAAATCAAACGCACTAATCTCTTCCGCATCCTGGAACTTCAAAAACTCATTGCCTCCATGGCCTGTCATGTATACGAGGATATTACTCCGATCATCAGTGAGCAACCTCTTACTCCTAGGCATGTCCTCGCCCACCCTATCTGTCATCAAGCGGATGAAGTTCTCCACTGTGACCTCGTACCCGCGGTAATCTACTTCAATATTATCTCCATATAGATCGAGGGCGCGATCCGCGTTGTTATACACCGTGCCCGGGAACGCGTTGCGTGGGTTGCACGCCATGTCATCGGGAAGCATGAGTATGATTTGAGAGTCGGGTATGCCGAGTCGTTTAACAGTGCGGTAGAGTGATAGTACGTTTGCAAGGTGCCGGTAGTTGAACCAGAAGCGCGAAGTTGAGACCAGGACGGCCCAGTTTGAGGTGTGCTCCCCCCAGGCGCATGTCGCCAGGAAGAGGGGGAGGAGCAGCCTGAGTGAAGGGATCATTGTAAGCGTGTTAAACGTGTAGGTTCAAGTGCCACACATCAGTTGTTCCGGTGTCGCAAGCTCCTTCTGAGGGAGCCAATATCGAAAGCGGAGGGGGCGCCGACTTCTTGATAGACGTGTGGTGTTGGATGACCCTGACAAATCAGATCTGACGCAGCCGCCAAATCACGTGAATCCGTATAATAGCCTCGGAGAAAGGATCTTGCGACTTCATTTATCCACAACAACATTATTCTGCAGTCCCTGCACGTCTGGAAACTCTCCCGACCATGATTTCCTACTGTTGGACCATCTCCTAATACCCTCACCGTGCATTCCCGTTCCGATATCCCTCTTCACGACCTAACGAAAACCATGGCTCCAGATCGGGGAGGAGAGCCAAGTGGCAGAACGACAGTTAGCTCGAGAGATCATGAGAATTACGACTCAAATGATGTCCCCATAAATAGGAGCACTATGCAAAGATCTAGAACTCGACAATTCCTAGCAAAACAGTCTCCCCAGCCCCAAAACTTCACGGTCCGAGGCATCCTTGCTGGTCTCGCTATTGGAGTGGTAATATGTTTCTCGAACATGTATTTTGGACTACAGACCGGATGGGTCAGTAGTATGGCTATGCCTTCTGCTCTTATTGGATTTGCGTACTTCAAAACTGTGTCCCGTTTGCTCAAGTTTCCGTTCACGCCTGTTGAGAATGTGCTTGTTCAGTCAGTTGCAGGGTCTGTGGGGACGATGCCTTTAGGTTGTGGTTTTGTGGGGGTTATTCCGGCCCTCAATTATCTATTGAAGCCAGAGGAGAATGGACCTTTCGATATCAGTCTTTGGAGGCTGATCATTTGGTCTGTTGGGATCTGCTTCTTTGGAGTTGTATTTGCCGTACCGCTAAGGAGGGAGGTCATCATTCGGGAGAAACTTAAATTCCCCAGTGGGACCGCCACGGCGCTCATGATCCGAGTCTTGCATGGAGATGAGAAATATAAGAAACTCATCACTCCACCGAGTGGCAACTCTTCACCCACAGAAGAGGAACAAAGATTGCTGCAACCTACCACTCAGGAGCAGGAAGATCTGTCTTTGAGTTCCTCACAACTCGATGATCCAGATCCGGAGCAAGAGAATGAACATGAAGATGATGGAGATTGGAGGGCTCAGATCCGACTGCTTATAATTGCATTTAGCGGTTCTGCTCTCTATGTAGGCTTTCAGTGTCACATATCCCCAAACATTGCTAATTCAGACAGACGATGGTTTCTTATTTTGTACCTCAACTCCATGACATTCCAATCTTTGGTCTCTCACTCGCGAACAACTGGCTCTGGACCTTGAATCCCTCGCCAGCCTACATTGGGCAAGGTATCATCATGGGACCAGCGACGACACTTCATATGCTTCTAGGTGCCCTGGTTGGCTGGGGAATACTGTCCCCTCTTGCTAAGAGCAAAGGTTGGGCCCCAGGACCAGTATCGGACTGGACAGAAGGATCTAAAGGTTGGATTGTGTGGATATCCCTTGCAATCATGCTTGCGGATTCTCTTGTCAGTCTTGGCTGGCTTGTACTTCGTCCGTTGATCACATACTCTCGGGTGTACTATCCCACAGCCAAGGAGATGTTCAACACACATACATGGAGGGAAATCTTTACTCTTAATATCACCTCCGAACAGAATTACAGTCAACTAAGCGATGGTTCTTCACCAAATCCCAACACCGCCATCAAAAGCCATCCCAATAAAGATGATGACCCCGATGCACCACCAGAACATCTCATCTCTACTCGAACCACTGTTATTACTCTCGTTGCATCACTAATACTCTGCATCATTGCAGTCCACGTCTCCTTTCCGGGTGTGATTCCCATCCAACATACGATCCTCGCATTAGTTCTCTCACTCTTCCTCTCCATCATGGGAGTGCGTGCCCTTGGAGAAACTGATCTCAATCCTGTCTCCGGCATCTCCAAACTCACACAACTCGTCTTTGCGCTGATCACACCATCATCTGGTCCTGGAGCTAAGAATTCAGTCATCATCAACCTCCTCGCGGGTGCTATATCCGAATCTGCAGCCTTGCAAGCCGGTGACCTGATGCAAGATCTCAAATGTGGGCATCTCCTCGGTGCAGCACCAAATGCGCAGTTCTGGGGTCAGATGATTGGATCAGCTGTTGGTGCTGTGCTCTCAGCTATGGTGTACAAATTGTATACGCATGTGTACCCAATTCCTGGTGGTTTGTTTGAGGTGCCAACAGCTTACGTGTGGATATTCACCGCGAGACTAGTTACGGGCAAGGGTCTGCCACCCATGGTAAAAGAGTGGGCATCCGGTGCTGCGGTCATCTTTGCGGTTGGAACTGGGGTCAGGGTTTGGGGGAACAACAGGAAAATAAGGGGTTTGTCGGGGTGGTTTGTTGATTTCATTCCAGGTGGAATTGCTGTCGCTGTTGGTATGTTCCCCTTGTTTTCTTATTATATTCAGTCAAAAAATACTGACGTTTCACAGGGATGTATAACACACCTAGCTTCACACTTGCCCGTACGATTGGAGGGTTAATCAATCTATGGTGGCGAAAGTGGAAGGGCAAGAGTGAGACACCGATTATTGTACTAGCGAGTGGTTTGATTCTGGGTGAGGGGCTGTTTAGTATTGTAAATTTGCTGCTCGCAAGCTTGAAGGTGCCACATCTGTGAATCGGAATGACGGTTTGTAGGATTCTTGGGACAAGTATAGGTAGAAGTTCTTGTATATGATTTGCGTGTTACGTCTATGTTTTACCTTAATCATTTGCCAGTTATTTATTTTCTTCTCGTGAATTTGCCCATAGAGTATCGTTTTCGAGCTAATCCTGCCTTTGTATTTCACTTTTTTATTATCCCAACATTCATCATCCCTTTAATTTATAACTACTACCAGAGCACGGAGAAATTTTACGTATTATAAAGGTTCATTCTTATAGCACCTATATTACACTAGATGAGCATACGATACGCAATTATTTACCAAATGATGCCAAACACAAGATGATTCAAACGATTCCCAGTGGAATGATTGAAAGCGAGGATTGGAGAGAATTGGGGATGTCGCTAACCCTGAATTCCCATGAAAACACGAACGCAGCTGTTGTAGAGATTGACATCCCACCATGTAGTAAGATAGATGTCCCATAAACATACTTGAGTCTCATATATTTGTGAGAATAATAGACCTCTATTTCTCTTCACTCGCCTATACGCGGCCATATGAAGCACAAATCTAGATGGAGATGGAGAAGAGTTTGCAATACCTGATATTTTCTACTGGAGGAAGGTGAAATAAGAATGAGAGAGGAAGGGGAGGAAGGGTGGGCGCTAGAAGAAAAGATCAGAGCACAAAATGCCAAAAATGAAGTGAGCATTATCGACACTCACTCACTCGAACACAGTAACAAAAAGGAATATCCGGTAGACTACCCCCGAGATTTCCCATATGTGCATCCGCCACCTGAAAGGGCCAACGCTGGTAATCTCTTGGGCTAGATGCGCCAGAATGAGTATCTGAGGAAACACGAGACGAACTTTCTTAGTGCTAGGACGGTACACCCTAGACCTAACTCAACTCTCATGATCACAACTAGCCAATAGTATACGTAGATATTCTCTTTTCGTTAATAACAATTCTATTTGTAATTGATTGTTTCGCCTGATGTTGAGAAACCTTCCCCTTTAAGACTCACTTCTGCGCTCACTCCTACAAGCTATCCAGTCGAGAATGATGTCCAACATCTTAATTTAACAGCCAGTATGATTATCACTGTATCGTCCAAGAAATCAATAATCCTGCTCATGATCTCTCTCCAAATATATTATTAACACATTCAGGCTTCATCATTCATCTCCCAGAAGTGAATATTCTAATATACAAGAGCAACACAGGCTACTCTGGTTTTGAGTTGGGATCTATTTGTGGACCCATCTCCATAATTCTGGAGAACCACCATCAGGATTGTGATTCATAATGACAGTGCTCTGCGAAAATAGCTGAAGAACGGTTAAATAGGTAACAATAGTTTCATGTTCGAGAAGTATATAATGTGGAGGAGTTCTGTCACATTTGTTATGACATTTTAAAGTGGGATTTTCAGACTGGTGCATATATACTAAGCAGACGAAGCTTAGACGTCATACTTGTGATACACATAGCGGGTGGTAGTCTAAATTCCATGACCACGTCTTCTAATTGCAGCTTCAGACAGCTTCTATAGAGACATCTTCCAATATAGTTCCTCTCATAGCTCCCGGCGTTGGATAGACTTGACAGATTGGCCTTATTGATACCACAGAATTCGGATAGTATTTTCATACTACTAGGGCTAGCCAGTTCTTTTGTGAATTTTTCTTGGGCATTCTTTAGATATTCGTTATTTTGACCGATAGGATCCCCGCAACAATGGAGTCCACATTCTTCCCGTTCCTTCTCCGTTTTAAGCATGAAGCTTGTTTCGGGTGGAAAATAGACCACCCAATAAATATTACTGGAGAATTTTGGGTCATGTTTGTGTTATATGATTTTGATTGTGGGCGGCAGGTGTGATTCACACGAGACTACTTTGCGACCGTGTTTAGCAGATTGTCGAATAACCTCTTCATTTACACAAGGTCAACAGCCGTTGATAATTGGTGGTTGTTTTTAAAATATATTTTTCAGTTAGGGTACATGTTGGATGATAAAAAGGAGTGTCTCTGAATTGAATAGGAGGAAGGTGTTGTATGATCAACAATGACTGAAAAAGAGAATGAGCCACAAGAGAGCTGCATAACCTCTTGGCTTTCCTGTAAATAATTGTAGCGTGGCACTGTTAGAGACCAAAGGAGGAATATGAGCAAATCCAAGGCAGATTCATCAATGGATGAACATGAGTGGGAGCGAAATGATGATGGGAACCAAAGAGCTAGACTAGTACGTTTGAGGCTAGCGTATATTCGACGCGTTCTCATCCTCATGTCCTGACAACCAAGCGTACAAACTCTCACATCCACGCACCCCAATTGCCTTTACCTCGACTCTATTTTCTTCTAGGGTCTCATTATTTTTATATATATCTGTACGCTAAGCCATGACATTGTGCACGTACTAGTTTTACACCACACAACTTCAGACGCGTCCTGCAGCGCGTTTCCTCGAGTTCCTCCACCTACGCTTCACGAACATGTACCTTCCACGGGGATTAATAGGGCACCTATACCAGAACCTAATCAAAAGAAATCACGCCTATGCATCACCAGTACTCCTTCTCGTCGCCTTGGAGCCTGACGCGCTCTGTGCTTGCCGCATCCTCACCGCACTCCTAAAACGGGATTACATACCCCACAAAATCCACCCTGTTTCCGGATATGGCGACCTTTCTCGGGCAACAGATAATCTTATACGTCCAATGCGTACTACAGAAGGTGGAAGTGGAGGTGTTGTAGTGTGTTTAGGGGTTGGTGGTATGGTGGACATGGAAGAGCTACTGGGGTTCGAAGTTGGGGAGGATGGAGAAGGTGGACCAGGAGGTGTTGAAGTCTGGCTCATGGATGCTAGAAGACCCTGGAATTTGGCCAATGTATTTGGTTCGTCTGTGGGGCCTGATTTAATTACTGGCGAGATTGTGCGAAAGTACCCCGGAGTGGATAAAGGACGATTAACGCAATCATACCAGTCTGGCAGAGGAGGGATAATTGTGTTTGATGACGGCGATATCGAGGAGGAACTGGAATCCCAACGTGAAGCATATTGTGCGCTTGAAGAAATGCCTGAGATAGGGGAGGATGAAGATTTAGACGACGATTCGCAGGATGGGGATGAGGACGCTCCACCGTCAGGACAAGAAGCTCCTAAGAAAAGGAAATCTTGGGGCGATGATGGTGAATCGGATGAGGATATGTCCGATGACGAGCGTCCGAGACAAAGGCTGCGAAGTAATTCGGTATGTTCATTCTTCAACTGGATTGCGCTCAAGTCTGACATTTCTAGGGGGGATCAATACCGTCCTCACCAGAAAGAAGACCAGCACGGCGTGGGCTTCTCATAACTTCCAATGGCCTCGAAGGATCCTCTGATTTCTCACGTTCAGATTCGCGCAGTCGATCAACATCACCAGCTGTGGCTGCACCAAAAGAGATATCTGTAAGGAGCTTGCGCAAGCAACTCCTTGCCATGCGTGACAAACATATGAACGTGCTCGACAAGTACTATCAACTTGGCGCATCGTACTCGGAACCTGTCTCATCACTAGTTTACTCCTTGGCTTCGGAACTAGGCCGCGAGGACAACGACCTACTTTGGAATGCGATCGTCGGCGTTAGCAGCATGGAGCTTTATGGTAGAACGGGTAGTGGCATGGGGATCAACCCTCTTTCGTCAGCAGGAGGATCCGCTGGTTGGAACGGAGAGCGTGGAGAACGGGTTCGCTCTGTTTTACGAGATGAGGTTCGTCGACTAAACCCTGTCGACCTAAGAGATGTTGGCCGCGAAGCAAGTATGGGGGATGCAAGTGGTGTCATACCAACCAGCGCCCGCTCAGCTACCGACAAGTCAATACGACTCTCTCCAGAGCCTCGATTTCTTCTTCTACGACATTGGAGTCTGTACGAAAGTATGTTACACTCCCCATATCTCTCGGCTCGGTTACACATCTGGAGTGACCAAGGACGGCGGAGACTGGATAAGCTTCTTGCGAAAATGGGTGTCAGTCTTACACAATGTAAGCAAAACTATACGCACATGGACATGGAGCTCAAAAGGGGACTTCGAGAACGGTTACTAAAGTTTGCGCCTGTGTACGGACTCGACGGACTCGTTCCACCACCCCCCCGAACTGGAGATGCGAAAGATGGTTGGGGCTTCGTCCGCTGCTGGGGATGGAAAGCCTGTCTTTCAGCTATCGACGCCGGTGTAATCCTCGGAGCCATGCTCGAAGTTGGTGATGCGAAGTCTCTCAACACATCTAGCTTTGAGCCCTCAAATTTTGTCAGCCCACGCGATGGTTCCGAAATGACAAACGGCGATAGCAACCCCCCGCCAAATATGAACGACCTCACTCTACATGATCCTCAAGAGCACATCACAGCCCGTTTCTGGACCGCATACGATGCGTTAAACAATATCGACCTCCTTGTTGAGCACATACACACAGCACAACACCTCCATCGCGCCATTCTACGCACAGGTACCGCTCTCATTGAAAAGAGGCAAATCCGGCATCTGCGCGCTTTCCGCATGGCCGTCGTAAAAGAAGGACCCGACGTCCAACTTTTCACGCATCCCGGTGCCCTCACCAAACTAGCACTCTGGGTGGCAGAAGCCATCGTTGAGCTGAACGGCATCAAGTCAAAAAATAAAGGCTCGGAACTTGTCATGGCCGGCCTAGACGAAACAAGGGGTCTATACGTCGTTGTGGGCCTCGGTGGTGGCGGCGCAACGGAGAGTGCAAAAGAGCGCATTGCCAAACGTGATGCACGCCAGCAAGAACGCGAGAAGAAGAAAGTAACTAAAGAAAAAGAACGTGAGAAAAAACGCCAAGCACGTATCCAACGTAATCTTGCAGCTGGCCTAGACGAAGATGAAGTTGAGGACGACACCGAGGAAGAGGATGAAGAGAGCGAAGATGATGCGAGCGATGACGAGGAAGATCAGTCGAGGGGATTCGGTCGTAATAGGTTTGGACATGCGTTTCAGGAGGTGGTTAGAGAGACAAATGCTAGGGTTCGCATGGATAGTTTTGAGGCATGTGTTATAGAGATAACAAAAGAAGATTTGAGCGGGTTTCTCGAGAGGCTGAGTTTGAAGGCCGTGGTTGGGTAGAGCCTGTGATATTTATTCTTTTTGGCTACTGAGAAGATGGCATGAAGGTATGTGATTATGGAATTATCTTTTTTGGATGGACGGCATGGCCTAGGGCGTTATTCATCTACTGTGTGGGCATAAGGGGGCAACGATGTGGGTTCTACTTAGCCATTTATATCACGCAATGGTATTTCTTATCCTAGTATATCATTTAAATTTCACCACATAGTATTTAAGTGTATTAAACAGAAGGAAAACTGGCAATAAGATTCAGCTCTCGATCTACTTCTCCAATTTGACACCACCGGGCAAGGCAACAACCTGGATATCTAATTCCCTCCCACACTTCTTTACCACGGCGCCCTTGGTGCCCTCCTCCAAGCACAAACCCTTTGCCTTATTCACCAAGTTTCCGTTCACACCATAACTCCACACCTGACTCTTCTCACTGCCATCACAAGTTTCAAGCCCAACCTCGCCACCACTAACACTCAAACATTTCCCATCTGCAGATAACGGACTGATGAGACCTGAGGAAGCAATCTGCCATACCTGTCCATCCGCAGCATTGCAAGTTGCGAATTTTACGGACGAAGAATGATGGGAAGTGGAGGCAGAGAGGCAATTTAAACTAAAAGTGTTGAAAATCATTCCAGTGGGCGTGACCTTCAATTTCGCCTCACCAGAGAGCCGGTATATGGCTGTTTGTCTCGAGCGTAGCTTGATATCGATTGCGTTGCGCACAGTAGTAGTCTTCCCCGTCCATAGATCCTTCGCTTTGTACTTTACGCTCGGGTCAAGACCGAGACGTTCGATGGGGACTGATGTTGAGTTGGTGTGATCCCCGCGGTTCAGCACTGTGACGAGGCGATCGCCGTTTGCGAGATTCTTCGTTAGGACATCAAAGAAGCCGTTCTGGCTAACAAGTGTAGCTTGCTCGCACAGCGCGTCTTGGTCCACGGCAATGATGTCCTTGTTAGTGAGATATTCCACGTCCTCTTTGGTCAAATCCGGGATCCAGGCACTTAGAATGAGTGGCGCAGAGAACGAGCTCCATAGCGCAAAATGTGTCTTTTTCTCATCAAGGCTAAGATCTGGCCAGTCCACAATCAAGAAATCAGGATCATTGAAGAAGCCGCAAGACTGGAAGCGTGAGAGTCGTACTTCCATGCCGTAATTATTCATCATGCTCTCCCAGTGGCCGCCGGGCTCGAACGTATTCTCAGGATTGTTACCGTACACTTTAATATCATCCGAGTGCCGCGCCAATTCGCCGCTGTTCCGGACATACTCCATAGTCCGGTACCAATCTGTGTTGTTCTGGTCGAGGTGGAAGTTGGGACTGAAGTACGCGGGAGCGGACTGGGAGAAGATGAAGGGTTTCTTGAGTTTGGTGGTCAGAACTTCGTGCCAGAGTTCATAGCGGTACTGGAATTCTTCATAATAACTCCTCCCCTTTTGGAGATCAAGATGGCAACCATCGACCTTGAGGTAGTCGACACCCCACTTGTCGAATGTTTTCGCGTCAAGTTCTTCGTGGTCTTGCGATCCCGGATACAGTCCACATGTCATATTTCCTGAGTTGGTATAGATGCCAAAACTGAACCCGCGCGTGTGCAAGTATTCACCAAGCCAGGGAAGGCCCCTTGGGAAGATCTTGGGATCCCATTCTAGTTCGCCTTTGGAATTTCGCTCCTTGAGTGACCAGCAGTCATCTAGATTGATGTGATTGTAGCCTGCGGCGAGAAGGCCTTTAGAAAGCATAGCATCAGCAGTTTTGGTGAAGAGTGTTTCGTTCAGATTGCACATAAAACGTGCCCAGTTGTTGAAGCCCATGGGCGGCGTGGGTGATATTTTGACGTCTTTCACGCTCGCTGAGGACGTTGCCGCGAGGGCGGCAAGCAGCAATGATACGAGGGAAGCCATTTTAGTAAATGGCTTGAATGCAAGTAGACTTCCGAGAAATTTTGAGGAGGGTAATGCTCTCCAAAAACCCCAATCCGAATTGGGTTCGATATCTCCAGTGGTAAAATTTCCCAATTGGGTGGAAGGCGAAGCAACTGAGAGATGGACCGCGAAGAAACGGTAAAAAGAAGCGGCAACCATCATCTTCCTATATACCACGAACCCCGCCATCACGATATCACTCCCAATGCAACGATCCCTCTTCGTCGGTACTATCGAAAACGATCAAATTAGCCGGGACAACTAGCCTAGAACGATCCGACAAGCTTCCTAGATCCTCGTTGTAGCCTTGCCATTGCAACTTCGCGTCCGGGGCTGCACGTCAATTGTAACCATACAATATATGGAGCGAAGGCATCGTGCATGTACCTGCAGGGTCACGACCGGGTTCGCGCGAAATTAATCGGACATGTGCATACGTGGTCTTCCCGCGTCACGCTGGATGAAAGTGTTCCAAGATCGTATACAATATGGAGTGATCGAATGGCGATACTTTTGAGGAGTGTTGTAACAGTGAGGTTTCAATGGCTCTACTTGGCACTGTATGCTCAAGCAATCGAGGATGAAGGCCACTATGAGGCGTGTAGCATTGCCGTAGAGAGCAATTGGCGAATTGGGGAACAATAAATCGCCAGTAATTGTGGTGTGAAAGAGGAAAAGCCCATACAGGCTTCTCGTTATGGAATGGATGGACGAAAGAACCCTACTGTGTAAAGGAAAGGAGAGTGGGTGATCAGGTGTTCCCCGTTGCTTAGTCATGAACACAAGGTGGAGGGGTTTGGTGTCACCAGCCACAATTGCCCCACCTGATTCTCTTCCCCGATGCCGCCGCTCTTGCTCATAAGATTACTCTGACTCAACCAAAACTTCGCTGCCACTGACGACAAAGTGTAGAACGGCACATTATCCGCTCGCTAGATCACCTGCGAACACAGCTCGACCACATCAACCAGCATGCCTCCAAGGAAGACTGCTGGAGAAGGCTCCAAGAAGGCACAGGGTCAAGCTCGCAAGGCCGACGCTGCTGCTCAGAAGCAAGCTGGAAAGGCCAGACAGGCGGAGGCTGAAGAGGCAAAGGAATGGGACAAAGGTGCAAAGTCAAATGCCAAGGCGTATGTTGTACCTTCAAACCCCTTCTCAGAACTTATGCTTACCGCATTCAACAGTGAGGCGGCAGCCGAAAAGGCACGAGAAGCCGCTCGGAAGAAGGCAGAGAAGGAAGCCTTATTGAAAGAAGAAGAAGCTGCTCTCCCATCAAAGCCCAAGAGTGCTGGTGCAAAGAAGGCCGAGAAGAAATTCGACAAAGCTCCTAAGCGCGGTATCGACGGCGCCCTCGGTGGCTTCGATACGCCTTCTGCTCTTAACGCTAGCGGCATTGACAATGCCCTAGATGCTCTCGATCTTACACATAATGTTGACGAAAAGATTGACCGACATCCGGAGAGGAGGTTCAAGGCTGCATACACACAATACGAAGAGAGGAGACTTGAGGAGATGAAGGACGAAAAGGGTCTCAGGAGGAACCAGAAAATTGATCAGATTAGGAAGGAATTCGAAAAGCATCCTGACAATCCGTTCAACCAAGTTTCTGCGACATACGATATGACGAAGGAGGAGGTGGCTGCCCTCAAGGAATCAGAACGCCTCAAAAAGGAGAGCAGGCTAGCAGGTGCAAGCTAAGTGACCAACTGAACAGGAGCGGTCATAATCTTGAGTAGCAAGGCATTTCCGGTGTTCTAGATATAGGGCATATTAGACGTTCTAGTAGTGGAATGATCGGGAGCCGCTACGGCGGATGCGGAGGTAAATCGAAAGCAGAACCATGGAGTGCGGAGTAGTGCCAGTTTGGTGTTTCCAAGAGAGCTTCAATCGATACACATCTGAAGTTGTTGATAAGACAAGGAAACCAAGAGTGTTACAGCCACACTAATGTCTCGCCGGTTTCTGGAAGGGATTTTTTGCCCAAGGTTGAGGCTACGCGCCAAGTCCGAATGCCAACCTGCAGAGGAGTCCGACAGCTTACGAGGCTGATATCCAATATCTAGCGACCAGTGAAAGCCGCACTAGCAAATACGATCGGCCTTCGCCGCGTAAAGATGCTCTGTCCACCTACTGGTGCTTCCTGTAAGTTTAGCTCAGACCTCGCGGGGCATGGTAAAGACATGCCACTGAAGTACAAACCGTGAGTAGCCCAGCCCATAACAGCCATGTGTGGTAGAACATTCATCTTGTCTCTTGCTTTCGCTATGACTCTGGGTATGTAACATCTTACATGCCGAATTTATTTATGCCAGTTTAGATGAAAATAGATGGTCGTGCTATGTGCCTGCATTCATGCTGCAGGTTAACACTTTTGAGGTGTACAACACCGGCGCCTCCCAAAATAGGCAACTTTTGGCTTACACATTCCGGCATGATACTGGTACACTACTACTAGGTAGGACTAGGTAGAAACTAACCGATTTTCTTGCTCTTCTTCCAATCAAGTAGATTGTTCTATGAATGATTGTCCGGGATAGCAGCAAGGCTTGCGCACAAACAAGATCGGGGACAGACGGCGAGGCTGACCACGTTGAAGGAATGCCGTCGTATGATAGCTTGGCCCGATCAAGCCATGGCAAGGAGCCGCTTTGGGCGCGAATCCCCAATCCGGGCTTGAGGTATTCTTGTCCAAAGCATCGGGTCATTGGCGTCCCGGGCATCGCTTGCAACGCGCCGAGGTGCACGGGGGCGGCACTGAAGGCCGCAAGATGAGACGGCGAATTGCTTTGTGAATACTACCGATAACACAGACATGAATAGGTAGCGCAGAGGCTGGCGCAGAGCGACGAACAGGAGCACCAAGCGTCGCGATTTCCCATGACAGGCGCGACGCGGCCCGCTGTTTGTATGCGCAACGGCGGGAGCGGTTCTGATTGGCATTTGACGTGGTCTTGCGCGCCAAAGATGAAAGGACTCCGGCTCGGACATTGACAGAGGTTGGCTGAGAGGTGTCGGGGCGCTGAAACGCGAGACACATGGGTGTGGGTGGCTGTTTGGCTTAGCGGGCCTGCGTTTCATGGCATATGGAACGTACTTGGCCGCATCGGGAAGCCCGCGGCAGGGGTTTGCAGGGGTTTGCGCGGGGCGGGCCACGACTACCCTGGCTAGAATTCCTCGTGCTTTGCTCGTGCTGCGCCTGCGGTGAGCAGCATCAGCAAACGGAGACTCATATTAATCATGCCGCCCGGCCTTCACCATGTCTCCTCCTCTCTACCTTCGTTCTTTCGCTTTGTCCAAGCACCCACACTCTTTACCCGAGTTTTTGCTCTTTCCTTTCCGCAACCATGAAGTTTTCTTCTTCCGCAGGAGCTGTGCTCCTTTCCTTTGCTGCATTTGTGGGCGCGATTGACTTCAACCCTGACGACGAAGGTGAGCCGCCGACTGAGATACAGCGGGGATACTCCAATCTAACCCTTTGCAGCCTCCATCAAGAGCGTCACATCGAAATACGCCTACGGCTTGATGTCATTCTACACGAACAATGCCACAGACCTACCAACCGAGGAAATTGGAATTTTCCCAAAGCCTCACTACTGGTGGGAAGCTGGTGCTGCCTGGGGTGGCTTGGTCGAGTACACACAGTTGACTGGCGACCAATCCTATGTGAAAACCTTGACCCAGGCCTTTACTGCAAACTACGGCCCTGACAACAACATTATTCTCCCATGGCGGAGGGACCAGCAGGTATGAAATGATTTGTCCCCCAAACACGTATCAAGGCTTATGCTTCCTCTCAGGGAAACGACGACCAAGCTTTCTGGGCCTTTGCCCTCATGTCCGCTCTCGAGTATCAATTCCCCGAACCTGAGTCGGCGCCCGCAACATACATCCAAGTGGTCACCAACGCCTTCGAGAACATCGTCTCACGATGGGACGATTCGACCTGCGGGGGAGGACTGAAATGGCAGATCTACCCCGAGAACGCATACGGCTACAACTACAAGAACTCCATCTCCAACGGAGCTGTCTTTGCTCTCGGCGCTCGCTTGGCTCGTTACACTGGAGAACAAAAGTACGCGGACTGGGCAATCAAGCTCTACGACTGGTCCGTGAAGACCGGCTTGGTTAGCAAGGACTTTGCCGTGTTTGATGGCACGGATGACAAGACCAACTGCGACAAGGTAGCCGACGAGACTGAATGGAGCTACAACATTGGTGTCTACCTGCACGGCGCCGCTGTCATGTTCGACTACACTAAGGGCGATGAGAAGTGGAAGGCGAGCACCACCGGTCTCCTCAAGCATGCAAGCGTTTTCTTCAAGCCTTATGACAACGCAACCGACGTCATGTACGAGCGAGCATGCGAGACTGGCGAGACTGGCCGCCACTGTAATCTGGACCAGCAGTCCTTCAAGGCCTATCTTGCCCGGTTTATGGCGAAGACTGCCATCTTAGCCCCATTCACAAAAGATAAGATTACAACCCTGTTGACCAAGTCGGCAGTAGCCGCTGCCAAGGCATGCTCTGGAGGTGACGACAAGGTTTCCTGTGGAAGCAAATGGTACACTGGTGGCTGGGATGGGACGACTGGCGTTGGCCAGCAACTCTCGGCTTTGGAGGTCACCCAGGCTCTTCTGCTGTTAAAGCAAGGAATTGCCCCTGCCAAATCTGGAGCCGACACAAAGCCGGCTCCTTCATCAACTGCAGCCCCCGAGACCAGCGCTACGGCCCCCTCAGAAGTCAAGTCCACCGATGTCCCCTCGGAGGTCGGCTCTACCGGAGTTCCCGCTACTCCCAAAGAGACGGGTAACGGCGTTGCCCCAGGCACGTCTGGCGCTCCTAGCGGTACCCAGGAGGCAACTCAAACAAAAGCTCCAGCGCCGTCTTCCACGGGAAGCGCTGCCATCAGCGGCAAGCCGGCTGAGTTCCCTGAAGGGCCCAACTGCAGCAAGGTTATTAAAACTATCTATGTATCCTTGATCTCAACATCAGCTCCAGTCCCAGCGCCTACTGAGCCGGTCACAGTCCCCAGTGGCACCACCCCTTCCCCGCCGAGCAACACGACGATCCCCCCAGCCGAGTTCACGGGCTCAGCCTCTTCTATCAAGATGACTAGCTTCTCGGTCCTGGGTGCATTTGCAATTGCAGCTTTCCTCGGACTACTCTAGTCGTGCTATGTCGTGCAAGATGGCTGCGGATTCGAGTTAATACTTTCTTTGAATGGCCTGGTCTGAGGCAATTTTTTTTTGTACATATTCTTCTTCTTTCCATATCCTTATTACCTTACATAGCGAGGCGTTACTTCCATCCATCTTGACGGCGAGGCTATACAGCCAGCTGCCCAAGGACTCATATAGACAGACAGCATAATGGGGAGTCCCCACCCCCACATCATAATTACAAGCCGGCAACTGTTGAAACTTCTCGCCCTCAACTCATTTGATTCGTGATTGTTTGTGCACGAGTGAGCTTTGATCTCTCCAAGTCCGTTCAAGGTGGCCAACGCGTCACGGGAATCCTGGGTGGTATTTATAGGAGCCAAGCTCGGAGTTGAGCACACCGTCTCAGCTGTAGCTAGGTACGTTGGGATACCGGGCGACGATGATGCAGTATGGGCATGCGATGTCGGTGTAGGAGTTGAGTATGCAGCTCTCCATGGTCTCCATGGTCCACAACCCTGTCTCGTATCACATCACGCACATCACGCAGGTGCCCCGCACGCCAGGCCGTCAAGCCACACCTCCCAAGCCACACCTGTCATTATTGTCGCAAGCCGGATTGTTCCCCAACCTTGGAACCTTCGTCCCTCGTACATCCGCCGGCCCACCCGCTGCTCCACATATCCGAGCTCAACAACTACCTGTAGCCCCTCAAACCGCATCTATTCCAGCATACCTGCATACCTGCATATTGCCTTCCTCAGCAAACCCGCACAAGAGCCCGGTCCTCGCCTACTCTGCTATCCTTTAGGCAGGAACGATTGAGCGCGATCTTCGTATCATGGCCTGACCTGTCCTCATCACATCCATAGAGTGAGAGAATAATAGGCTTATACCATCGCGGATATTCTTATATGTGAGTTGCAGCTTTGGAAGGCTGAAGAGAAGGAGCGCAATCTAACGTAGATCTCCAGATCGAATTCAAAGAGAGTGCATACACAGCAGCACAATCCACTCCGTATCAGTTTGAACCCGCTCTTGCGAGGCCTCTGTTGCCAACATTCGCTGCAAATACACCTCGACCGAAACATTCCACGGTCGCGTGGAAGCTTCCCAGCCCTGCACATCATGGCGAAGCCCAAGAAGGAAATTGGGCGCATGAACAAATATGTCTACGACGCGTTTCTGTGGACATTCTCTATCCTAGTGGAGCTGTTCTTCCGGGAGGTACATCCGCGAAGTTCATGGAAAGTGACCAAGGAGGGGCCCGTCATATTCGTATGCGCACCTCATGCAAACCAAGTATGTAGTAGGGGTAGACTTGCTTAACAATATTGTCTAACATGCTACAGTTTGTCGACCCCTTGATTCTGATGCGCGTGGTTAAAAAGGAAACGGGTCGCAGGATACACTTTTTGACAGCAGAGGCGTCTATGAAGAGGAAGTTTGTAGGAACCATGGCAGGGCTGACGGGTGCCGTTCCCGTTGGCAGGGCTATGGACTCATCCCACGCGGCTGCAGGCAAAATCTACCTCCCAGACCCGGTCAATAATCCATGTCTCATTCGCGGAGTTGGGACCAACTTTGAAGAGAAGGATTTCCAGCCTGGTGGTACACTTGTTCTCCCAAAGGTCAACGGCTTGTCTGCCAGCTCAGAGATACAAGAAATCAAAGGCCCGGAGGAGCTGAGGCTAAAGCGGCCCTTTAAGGGAGGGATTGCTATGCAACAGTTGACGGGACGAAACGACATGACCGAGGACGGACAATTTGTCAATGGTGCGGAGGCCAAGACCGGGCCATCTCCAGGATTCGAAGGTACCGACTTCAAAGTTGCCCCAAAGCTTGATCAAAATCAGGTATATGATGCTGTACATCAAGTCCTACATCGTGGCGGAAGTGTCGGTATTTTCCCCGAGGGTGGCAGTCATGACCGTACCGATTTACTTCCTTTGAAAGGTACTATGCAACATATCCTTAATATGTTGCTCATAACTAACTCTTTCCAGCTGGTGTCGCCGTTATGGCTCTAGGAACCGTTGCCGAGAAACCAGACTGCAATTTGAAAATCATTCCCGTTGGCATGAACTACTTCCACGCTCACAAATTTCGCTCAAGGGCCGTGATCGAATTTGGAACACCCCTTGACGTTCCTGTGGAACTCGCCCAGAAGTTTCATGGACCAGGGCGACGTGAAGCCATCGGTGAAATGTTGGAGGCAGTCCGACAAGGTCTTCTTTCGGTCACAGTCACCACACCGAATTACGATACGCTTATGGTGAGTTACGTGATGTACTTGCAAATCCTCTGCTGATGCATTCGACAGTTGATCCAAGCGGTGCGCCGTCTCTACAATCCAAAGGGCACAAAACTCCCTCTACCAAGAATTGTCGAGCTCAATCGTCGTTTGGTTCAAGGTTACACTCGGTACAAAGACGACCCTCGCATCATAGAACTTCAGAAAGAAGTCATGGCTTACAACAAGCGGCTCTTGGCTCTCAACATTCGAGATCACCAGGTCCAGTATGCCAAGAAGAACATATTCGAGGTCTTTTTTCTGTTCTGGTACAGACTTGCAAAGCTACTTGTTTTGTCTGCTTTTGTACTTCCTGGGACTGTTCTATTCAGCTTCGTCTTCATCTTTGGTAAAGTCCATTCCATTAAGAAGGCCAAGCAAGCACTTGCGGCGTCCAGCGTCAAGGTTCAAGCTAAAGATGTCATGGCTACCTGGAAGCTTCTGACAGCTTTGGCTGTCGCCCCCCTAACATATACTACTTACATAATTATATTCACTTGGTGGTATCAACACAACCGTATCCAAGGATATCTTCCTGCGGGAATTCCTCGGAAACTTCTCATTATCGCACAGATGGTTTTTTTCCCAACAATCACCTACGCTGCGCTCCGATTTGGGGAGACTGGCATGGACATTCTCAAATCTCTCGGACCGCTCATCAAAATGATGATTCCTTCATCTAACAACGAACTGGTCAAGCTCCAGGAACGCCGTGAGGAGTTGGCCAAGGCTGTAAACCGCATCATCAACACGCTCGGGCCAGAGATGTTTCCCGACTTCCACTCGAAGCGTATCATCAGCGATCCCTTCGGTAGTCTACCCCCACAAACTCCAGGAGGAACCGAGACAGAGCCGGAAGCCTTCGATTTCCCCGCCTCCCCCGAGAGTGAGAGGCGAACCGCACATGATCACCTTCCCAGAAACGAATCTTTCAAGGATCTCTCTAACATGGACTTTTTCTCAACTAGACCTTCGACTCCCAAAAAGAGTAGAAGTCGCAGCGGCAGCGACAATGGTGGCAGTCTTGGCTTCCAGCTCAAACCGTTCAGTACTATTACGGGCAAGGACGGGCTTAATGAGGTTAGTAAGCGAATTAAGACGAGTTTGCGGGAGAGGGCGAGACGGAGGAGCAGCAGTGGGGATGGATGGGAGAGTGGGATTAGTACTCCTGGGAGTAGCAGTGAGACCGAGGACTTGGAAGGCCTAGCGATGAAGAGGAAGAATAACTAATGAACCAGTAAGCGTTGAAGAAGGCAAATGAGGTGCTTCAGTGGGTTTCATGCTGCAGTGGCTTCGGGTGGACTGGGAGCGTGATCGTGCTTCGGATGTGTTTACGTGTTAGTTGTCTGTACAAGGCCTCTTTTCTTTAGGCTACTCTTTTACTAGTGATACCAAAGACTAGGATTATAACTTTATCTCTTCCACAAACCATTATCATTTCGTGGATTTGCAGATGCAATTTACAATGCTCTTATAAAACAAGAGGCAGGATGGATTGGCCACTAGTAGGAGACGACAAAGCAGATTCACGAATGATATACCAAGCCATTCGTATTCTTTCTGCATTTTGCATATAAACTGAAGACTCATGGCCTCAAAGAAAGAAGACGAAAAAAAAGAGCTATAATGAAAGCCTAATTACAATGACAGTGAATTCACAGACAACATGCGAGCCATATTCTTTCCCGTTGATGGTGACTGTGAAGTTCAAGGCAGCCTTATTTGAGATGTGAATAACAACGTCAACCTCATTGTAAATAAATAAAAAAATACTTTCAGGAGAGTTTTTGATGCCTCCCAATAGCGAGGAACATGCGTAATATATCGATATCGAGGTGAGTTATTCGATATACCAACCGTAAAGCTATTGGCAGACTTCTATGCGTGTGGAGTAAGACACATTGACTTATTCCCGGTATCTTTTTGCTGCTGTTTGAAGTCTTGTCTTGACCACAGGCGAGCAACTCTATATGTCATCAAGTTTGACTCATCTAGCTAGCTAGCTAGAGTTTGCAACCTAGTATGAGCGCTGTGTGTATGCGTCTCCGTTGATGTTTCCAAATTTTCTCCTTTTTTGACTAGCTACTAACCCTGGTTCGTGGTGTACTTGAGACCCATTGTATTGGCACATATATGGATTGGTTTCTTGGTGCTTTTTGGGGCTTGAGGATGGTTGAATATGAGGTTCACATGTGTTATAAGTGGAGAAATCTTTACTGTTGTGGGGATGAGCTTACGGTTTCGAGATGTAGTTTCGCCCATCACACACGCCACGCTCCTAACCGGCAATTGCACTTAATGGGTGGTGGTGGGGGGAGGGGAGCGCAGATAGTTGTCTTCTATGCCAGAAACCCAGCTTTCTTCCGTGCACGGCGAGTGCGTGGGCATTCACTAGCTCGACATCCAGCAATCCTCTCGAAATATTCGACTCCTAGTCTCGTCTCAAGGCACTGGATGAAAGAAAGATGGACGAAACTACCACCGTATTGGCCGCAATTTCCGATAGTGACTTCCTCGACCGGGGTAAGGGGACTGGTTCTGGAGATTTGATATGAAATCAAGTCCACGATTTCATTCATTCCGCCGCTCATGTCGTATAGTGCGAATCCATTGTTGATTTCCATCTCGTCTGTCCTGAACGATTCCTTTCACCAACTTGAGGGTGTATCGGTCGTAGTAATTGTGGGTTCTAATTGAGGGAAACAAGTAGATTGAACCTAGCGGTTCGGATGGTATGTAACGTACGTGACTTTGCCGCATCTAACCAGATTGCAGGAACAGTGATGACTAGAGTGATGGGCAGCGTCCTCCAAAGAGTCGGGCCATCTTGGTGATTAAAGTTTTTGATCAGTTGTTCCTGGAAATGGGGAAGATAATCTGCGACAATCTCCACTTGTATCCTTGTGTAAAAGACAAAAGTTTCCTCCGGACCCCGAGCAGATTCACCCGCCTGTTGTTTTCTGAAGCTCCAGTTTTGTCCACATGTGTCACTGGATACGGGACCCTTATAGAATCGCTTTATCGTTTGTATATACGATTTCGCTGGGCACTTTGTACTTGGTTCCGATCATTGTGTGCGACGTGGGCCAGTTTTGGAACTACCTGTATGATTTTGAAGGGGAAAATGGAACAAAGTATGAGCAGAGACGATCAGAAATATTCGTGCCTGTAGACACGTTGTGTGCCACAACAACACAATTTCGCCCTCAACCGTAAATTTCAAGATTCTCAATTTTCTGCCAAATCCCAGCTATTGGTCCGATATTCATACCCGCCTCACTAAAATTCTATCCGAACAAACAATCCTACCTGGAACAGTAGGTGAATGGTATGAGAGCCCAATGGGCGGGGGGTTCGAACAAATGGCTAATAGGGGTTTCCACTAAATCTCCCCATGTACCACGAGTCTACGTTGTGATAGAACCGGTCCTAAACCCCAAGTTTCTGGTACTGACAGACCGACTTCCTTTAAAAAAAGTGTGGGCAAGGAGGAATCGTGGATAGTGATCCCAACGGTTATCTGTAACTACTCAACGACCAAACCATAGGCTGCGAAGTGTAGTTTCAATAAACACTGCAGTCTTAATACTATTACCCAAGTCGTGACAGACTAGTTGTTTGTAACTGAAGAGAGGCGTAGATTACTTGTTATGGACTTAAAAGATTGATGAGAAGAACATTCAGGGCATGATTGGCAAATTTATGTAAGCTAGCTTCTTGATGACGCCTCCAGTGATAAGTATATATATCTTTGTAACAGGCAATCCAGCATTCAAGCCAACTCTATTGAATATGAGAGGGTCTAATGCCAAGGCATTCGTTTTTTTTCCAGCACTCCAAACAGCCCTCCTATTTCAGTCAAAGCAACCAGTGGCGAACGAGCAGATAAGAGGAGTAGCATCCAAGACAAGGCGTACAAAACAGCGGCCATACAATCAAATATTACAAGCCAATACCATAAAGTACCACCTCCGAGCGACCAAGACGAATCGACAACGGAAGACCTGGGTGTAGTGTCTGAACGCAAAGGCCGTAACCGCAGCAACGCCGTATCATATCAGTATCCAGCAGTATATGGAGAGATCTCACAGCAGAGGTCTAAATCGGTGGGATTGCATAATCTACTCGTAGGCGAGAGAAAATGGCCACAAGAAAAGGACTGCAATGTAGTATAGCAACCGCAAGTCACTTAAATAGAACCAAATTCCTCATGAACCACTGGGCCAGCTGGATATGGAAAGTTTGTATTGCCAACGCAAGAGGACCTACAATCTCTAGAATTCCATATTGGAGAAATTGATTCGCCCCATATCCTGTGTGTGAATGACACACCGATTAGTGGGGAATTCGGAGCGAAGGTTCTCTCTCTCAATCTCCTTTCTGGAACGCACACTCCAAGAAGCGGTCGAGCTTGGCCCCGCTCGAGTACCGGTTCCAGAAGCTCCAGCTGGAAATGCTGTCAAACGTAGTCAGAAAGCACTAGCATATCCGACAAGTAATTCGAGCAACATTTCCACCGCTATCAAAGCTACGAGTCGCACACTCTGTTTAGACAATCTCGCTAGGATCACGAACATAGGCAAAGGCTTCAGCGCTTTCATGTTGGTGTAAAAGGTTTAGAATGAGTACTGGAACATCAGGGCTCGCAAGAAGTCATATGATCCTCTCCCATCCACTTGGGGTGACGTCCATGGTAAGTACCCAAATAAGCAACCAAATATCGTGCCAGCTTCGATATTCATCGAAACCAGGAATTAGCACACTGGGCGATGGGAAAAGTGGCAGGACAGACTCCACAGAGTATTTATTTCCTACTGCGAAGATGGGTCTCCAACATTACAATGGGAGGTACGGTAAGGGCTCGATGCATATCGGGTTTATGTCCAGATTAAATTACCCTATACCTATGGTCACAATTCATGATGTTGGAAAATGTCACTCGTCACCACCTCTCTGTGCTTGTCGTGTACCGGTATCGAGCAACAGCTCCACCTCTCATCAGAGGAAATCTATTAGCAATGGATGGAAAAAACATACACCTAGCACCAAAAAACCATAACCACAAACAGAAAACCACAAACAGAAACCCAAAGACGCCATACTTCAAGAAACATGCTCGCACGCCCTCGTCATTTTAAAACTGGTAAGGAACTCGGGCCAATTATAAATCATGCCATCACGTGATCGGGACAATCTGCACGTCACACACGCCACTCATCCATCCCGTCCCGTGTCCCGATCAAGCTAGCCCCCAATGCGGCAAAAGTGGCAAAAGTGGCGCAAGGTCCGCCCAAAACTCTAAGTTTACGGTCGATGTCGGGCTTTGTCCCTCTTCTAGCGCAATCAGTACATTATTTCTGGCACAAATTAGGTTGGTTCGCGCAGAAGCAAAAGTTTCTAATTCAAGAGAAACATTACTGTACCCACAATTTCAGACTATTGGCGGTGGTTGCAATGTTGAATAACAGTCACCACACACGTGCTCAGGATTCCATAATTACTAAGGCTGGTTTCCTAATACTTGAAATTGATTCCTTTCGCAGTTGCATTCGACACTCATTCAAGACCCCACCGCACTCACTATGGCTTGAACAATAAGCATAGTTCTATTCACACTGAATACGACAATGACCCGAAGCCGCCATATAATGCTCCCTTCATGCTTCCAAGCGCCTATACCATAATGCATTCCGTATTCATATCCCACATGCTGACCCATACCACAGGACAAGCAATACGCAAAAATAATAAACCAAGATAGTAGGCCCCCCTCCCCCCTCGTTTGTTCTCCCAGCTCGTCGTACACGGATTAACTGGCCCAAAGAACAAACAAAGAACACCCATGGTAGTCACAGTTTTGGATTCCCTCATAACGCCGCCCTATGAGAATGGCGAAGACGAAAAAAAAATCCCAAAATAGTATTAGAAAACCTCTAGTAGCCAATTTGTGAGGCTAGAGGGAGAAATTGGAAGTGGCTCGAGCAACTAGGTCCCCAGACAATTTGTTGTAGGAGCCCAGAGGTTTCGATAACGTAGGTGGAGCGGCGAGAAGACTCGGTGATCAGCGGGAACTCGGGCACACTGGTGCGGAACGACGATCAAGCAGGGCGAGACGAAAAACAGGTAGATGAAAGACGCGGGCGGGGCAGAGTGACCGATTCAGCAACACAGAGAATCCCGGCAAGTTCGCGGTTGGAGATTGGTAATTCGAGACAAGGTGGTTAGACAACACCAAAAAACCGGGGCAGGGCTTAAGGAGTTCTCGTTATTGAGAACCCGGAGTGATCGGCGAAGTCACGCTAAGCAGCCGGTGAAGTAGGTCTCAGGCTTGCGCCATGTCCTGCGTTCACCGACTGTCAGCAACCTCTTCAGTGGATTGACTCAAGCTCGGATGGAAGTTGAGTGAAGGAGGAATTGCTCCAGTATCTGTATTACTTGTCAAACTTGACTCTGTAGGAGGGGCCTGGAGGGAATTCCTTTGATTTGAGTATAGACCAGAATTGATTGTTGGTTGGTCGTCATAGCGTACTAATGGACGCTGCGGATTTGGCAGCTGTCCCATCTGAAAGCCCCCGGATCGGACTAAGTCAGGGGAATGGCTGAACGACGCACCTCGTGATGAACCTATAGAGTCATGAGATTGATGAGAGGAGTTTTGTGATTGCGGAGTTTGTTGCTGTATGGTCATGGAGGGTGGAATGCCAGTAGCCGTTGCCGGGCGATGTTCGTCACCAATCCCTGCCGTTGAGCCCGAGCGATAGCTGCCAAGTCCAGTTGGATCATCCGGAAAAGACATGGTGCCCGAGGCAGCACTACGAGGTGGTCCGTATGAAAAGATTTGAGAATATGACTGTGGCTGCTGCTGCTGCTGCTGCTGTTGTTGTTGTTGTTGCTCTTGACCCTGTTGCATGTCAGGGTAACGCTGTGTGGCCATTGTCCCTGGTATAGCACCCGTGCTTGTTGTTGGGAGCAGGGAATCGGTGTAAAAGCTTGAGGAACTCGGGACTGTAGGGCGAAATTGATAAGACGGAGTGCTTCCCGTTGTCATCGCCCCGTAAGTCGGATACTGTGGCATGCTATAAGCTGAACTGATGCTTGGCATCCTGCCCGGGTATTGTGACGGTGCATAGCTTGAAGAGAAAGCCGAGCTAGACACCCCGGAAGTATCTCCAAAGTGGTCTTTTCTTTCTTCGGTGTCGTGCCGGAATCTTTTGTTGGGCGATGAAGAATCATCACCATACGAATTGTATTCGTTCATATTCGGTCGAATAGGGGTATTTGTAGTTGGCGAATCAACGCTGTAAGGATACGGTCGTTTGTTGCCCCTGCGCTTTTGTTAGCCACGTATGCCAATGCAACCGAAGAATACGTGCATCATTGCTCTGGGTTCTTTTCGAAGCCGCAATCGGACGCCTTGGTCGGAGAAAGCCCGTGAAAGGTACGTAGACTCATCCATGCCCTTGAAGTCTTTTGGAAGGAGCACTATTGGGAGTTAACACACACACACACACATACACAAACTTAGTATTAGTGGGCATGGTAGATTATCTCACCTCTAAAGGGCTCGGAAGTAATTGACCCAAGAAACTGTACATCTTGGGTATCTCTGTGACTCATTAGTATCCAAAATTTCGTTGGGGGTTTGTTTTGTTCTTACTTGCGCAAGTCAAACAGACTGAAGTGTAGCCTGAAGGTACCTTGAACCTTTACAGAAATGTCACCGAATACGAAGAAGCCACCATCTGATCGAAGGGTTAGAATCCAGGACTTGTAATGTACCGAAAACGGGTTGAAGGGGCGTTACCTTTGTTGTCGACATCCTTAAGTCGATGAAGGGAGGACACCAGAGATCCCGCCAAGGACTTGCTTGCATTGCCATCCCATGCCTCGTTCTTATCGATTTTGTATAGACTTGTGCACATGAAAAGATAGGGGCTTTGCAGAAAGTGCTGCGAGGGGTCCGCGGTGGGCTTGACGGTAAGTTGGATGATGGGCGGAGGGTCGACGGGCTTGCGGGCTGCTGATGGTCAGTGAACTTGGTGGGCAGATACACTGCAAGGGCGTGGAAACTCACCCTTTTCCTTGCCATCGGTGGTGACTAACGCTTCCTTGGGCTGCTGGCGTAGGATCAGGCTGATGTCGTCACTGGAGTACGTGTTGTTAGTGGGCGTCCTGGCGGTGATGAGAAGTGACCGTTGCACGAGTGGAGAGTTCTTGCCGTACCTTCGCAAGTGAGAGCCGGAAGACACCGCCGGCTGCTGATAGAGGTTGTGTGGGACGTAGTGGTACATGGAGTGAAGCTGCCGCGCGCCCACGGTATTCGACCCGGGATCTAGAAATGTGGTGAGTGCTGACTCCGTCGAGAGACTGAACTCGGAAGGAATGCCGTGGTTCTCAGCGCGTGGTTCTCGGTGTGGCTATCAGTGCGGTTCTCGGCGGCCTTCTGACAGTTGTTAATGTTGGCAAAGGGACGAACGGCGCGCCAGACCGAGAGAGAGGTGAAGAGTGGTGGTGAGCCAGCGGGCGAGCTGGGGCTCGAATAATCAATTTCCTGCGCAGGACATCCAGTGTCGAAG
>JAAZQE010000167.1:0-45059 GCA_013620735.1 Clavariopsis aquatica
GGTGCTGGTGCTGGTACTGGTGCTGGAGCTGGAACTGGAGTTGAGCCTAGAGCCACATCCCTCCAACCATCCTTCTCCTCCCGCGTCAATGTCTTCCAATTCCTCATCGTTTCCGTCCCAGTGAGCGCGGGATCGTCGGCCTTGGCGGCCCGAGCATATGCAATGTAGGCCTGCTTCTCGCGGCTGGGGAGTTTGTTCCATTGCGGCTTCTCGGGTCCAGGGGCCCAGGCGTAGTTATGCGGGTTTTTTCGTGGTGGCATGGCTACCTTACTAAGAGAGAGAGACAGGGAGAGAGAGAGAGAAAGAGAGAAATAGGGATATCGCTGCGTGTCGGGTGCTAGACTAGATAGTTGGTTACGAAATCAGGTAGAAATTCAAAGTTGTACAGGATTTTTCTAGCTACGTTCGATGGAACTTTCGATGAATATACCACTTGGGGAGAGAGAGGAGTTTAATTTTTTCTTGCTTGCGCAGGTAGTGCCGACTCTTTTGCATGCTAGACTGTGACAAAGAGTGGTGCAGACCTTTGTCTCGACAGTCGCTATATCTGGCCGTGCGCCTTGTGTCCGCATGCGGAACATTGGGTCAAGGACAAGGCTGGAAGCATTGTCAGCCCTACCGACGGGTTCTCTTTGTGTGTTTGGTGCCTCATTGATGTCTATATCTAGGCATGTCAGTCGAGAGTTTGCATTGTACATTTGAAGGATACATTTAATTAGGCCACTCCAACTTTCTCAATTTAGCCCAAGTAGAAGAAAGGGGTCACTATTTAAATACCTTTGTTAACATGCTTTGAAAGAGAGTTGAGTGTAGAAACTAAAAATCTGTGACAAGGGCTATAGTCTATCTACATTGTTCTAAGACCTCAGGAAATTGAACCTGTAAACACCCGTCTGGTATTAAGTCAGAGAAAATGCAGAGTCACACTAGACGCACCAAATTTGCAATCCAACAAGTGAAAATAATTTTTATATAAAATTAGAGCAGACTGTTGCAACAAGGTATTACTTGAAACTTTGCTACCCCAAAAGAGTCTCCTTGCACTCATACTCTATGGAGATATTACGTCAGTGACACTTCATAGTAGCCCCGTATCTGCACGCTATTTCCTTTTATTGCCTTCTCTTATGTCAACCTTTCTTCGTCTTCATATCCTTCCGAAGTGGACTGGGGCTTTACGTTTTCTCGTCCCCCGTCTGAGCTGTTCGGTATTGGTTTGTTGAGGGGCAGGGTTGCTTATCACTTCCTCTGATTGACGCTGTTTCTTTCGCCCACGATTAGATGGGTTTATCATAGGAGCACTGGAAGGGCCAGTTTTGCCATCTTGGTCTCCTGGATTATCCTTCTTGCTCCTCTTTCCACCCTTCGAGCTTGACTTTGCGCTACGCTTCTTAGAAGGACCTTCCCCAGCATCATCACTATCATCACTATCGCCGCCATGCGGAAACGTGACCTCTGACCGGACAGAAAATTCGTCGTCTTGGAAATCTAGGCGGAGGTGTGGTTCTGGATCCAGCGCGTTGAAGTTCCCATAATTGGATCTGCACATATCCAGTCCCGCTTTGGTGTCCCTCCACAGCTCGAGGACGCTCGGACGCTCTTCGATATTCGTCTTCAGGCACCACCGGACAAGATCGTGTAGGGGTTTTGAATACCAACCCTTCCAGTTCAAATCCCGCATACGCTCCTCTTCGTCCATGAATGTGTCGTCATTCTTATTGAAAGTGAAGTTCCCTGGCAATGCCCTTCGCAGATTACCATTTGCATTGTGGCCGAGTGAGCTGTGCATCAAATTCCAGATGATCATCGCTACATTCCAAATATCGGTACACGCGCTCAGGTCTACTTGTTGCTTCTCTACCTCAATTACTTCGGGTGCTCTCCAATATCTTGTGCCGCCAGCTTGTCTGCCTTCTGTGTATACGGTTTGTTTCCCGAAAGGAATAGCAACATCATAGTCTGCTAGTAACGGCTTAGGGTATGCCAAGTAAGGATTTTCAGGAGAGGTAAGGAAAATATTCGGGGGCTTTATGTCCCTGTGATGAAGAGGGGCCCAACCCGGCCGTTTTTTATTCATGGTTTTCCCTATAGCTTCCATTTTCGTACCACAGTACCCAGTATTGAGGGCATACAACCCCTCGGCCAAAGAGAAGAAAACAAGCCAGATGAAGGGCTCTGGTATTTGCCGAGTCAAACGATCGTCTTCATAAGCATTTGCAACCGGATCGTACCGTTGTAGCAGCATCGCGAGATCACCATGGGGGCAGAATTCCGAGTATATTCGACATTTCAGCGGATTGTGTTTGTCTTTTGCGTGCGCTCTGATTTTCGGAATGTTGCTGCAGAACTTCAACCTGTTTGTGATTTTCACCTCGCCAAGAAGATGGTCAACCTGCTCTTTATTGACACAGTCAAGGCTTTTCACAACAACACGCTGCACTTATTAGCTTGGATTTGGGTTGAAGAGTAACTATACTGACATCTTGTATTACAGCGGTCGAGCCAATATCAACTCGAACATAGAGACACACTATTGTTCTGAGACTGGTCGTTGCTGGGGCCTGATTTTCCATAGTATCATACAGTGTTTTCACAAATTTCCAGCGTCCACTCGCGAGCTCTTCTCTTACATGTCGTATATCGGCTTTGGATGGCACATGAGCAAATTGAGGACCATCCCCCGCTGGGGGAAAATGTGGTGGATTAGCGGGTAGTTGCGGCGGATCGAGTGGCGTATGGTCAGGAATGGCTGGCGGGGGAGGAGGTGCAGCCGCTTGAATATATGGCACTTTGGCGGCAGCAGACATCTTCGTCCACCGATTCACAAAATGTCTCCATTGGGTCTTTGGACTCAAGTCTTTCTGCTCGTTACGATATCTCAGATACCCCGGTTTCTCAGTATCGGGTAGCGCATTATAGCCAGTCAGCTCCGCGCCATTCATGTTGGTCGGTGTCGTGGCCATTGCAACGGCAGCTTCAAATTTCGCAAGGTCGGTCAAATTCAAGATGTGAGGAAATGAACCGTGAAGGAATATCAGAGGCACAAAGAGATTGAGATGAAAGGAAGTTTTTTCCATTCTTTGTTTGTTGCTGTTTTCCGCAATCGGTGCTCTGCAGACCAAGTGCTCAATCGATTTTCATGCACAAACACAAGGACGCTCTGCTACCAAACTCTAGTTTTAAAAAGAGAGTTCCAAAGTGAGGCATTCTTTTACATGGCCTACTACATTGATGATGTTGTAACGTCACCCACTGCGTTGCGAGACACACACCAAAGCAAGACAAATTGTGTGTACTTTGAACTCACCTTTTATTTATACTTGAGCAACGCGGAGTTTGCAATCCTTCTTGTAGCAATAATGTTACAGGGCTTCCTAAGAATAAGTCTTGCGCTCCTTAGATTAAAAAATACCAAGCCTTTCCGCACACTTTATGTCTAAGTAAGGAGGTGACTTATTTCGTTGCTCAAAGGCCCTGTCCTGCACAACGCCGCACTTTGGTCTTTGACAGCCCTTAGCTTCATGGGTCTGGCTTTTGCTCTGTACTCGATTATGCTATAACGATTGACGGCTCTCGTCAGCCACGTGGCGGTTGTGGCAAGCAGGATGATGCGATTTCACCACCCCTGTCGGTACTTGAGACTTAGTCAGCAGGTGTGGCTGTGCGCCTCTACCTGAGTGTCATCTTTCAAGAGTAACGTGCGTCCCTACGTGGCGGAAGACCAGAAATTGATTCTGAAGGAGGGCACATTTAGCAAAGGATGGCTGGGTGGTATTGATATGCTTCTCTTGGAGCCTCACTATTTATCCGTTTCGCTATCACGAGCCTGTCCAATCATGTTGAGTGATTCAAGGGTCATGGTATCGGGTGACTTTGCGGGGTAGTGGGAACAACTTCGCTAGAGATAGCATTGACCGTAAAGACAACATTTCCTCACTCTATTCCCAAGTCATGGATACTCTTGAGCGTGAGCTCCTCGTCGTTCCGGAGGATGTATTCCCGGAAGGTGTCGACATCCTTCTTGGTGGCCAATATCACCAACCCGGATTTCCACCTCTCGATCCGGCATCAAATTTTACACGGTTCCTTCCTCCAAATGCAACTGATACCCCCGAAACTCTGTTTATGCCCAGCTTGAACAAGTGCACGATTTTAGCCCCACGTTTCACTCGTCGATCAAATTCATCTGAGTTTCTTATTTACACAGATGGCGCCTGTAGTGAGAACGGAAACACAGGTGCCAGAGGAGGTTGTGCCTTTGTCTATCGTCCCGAAACATCTCCCTCTACAATTCCGGAAAAAATCCTCTTCTGGGCATTCCACTCATTCTATGAACCTTCATAAACTTGGCGCTTCTAACTTTCGACTCGAGTCCCAAGGCCCTACGGGAGAAGCCGCATCTCAGACCAGCAACCGTGCCGAGCTCCGTGCCGTTATCGCTGCTCTCGGATTTCGGCGGTGGGACAATGAAGGATGCCAGCGCCTTGTGATCGCAACAGACTCGTCTTACGTAGTTGACGGATCTACAGAATGGATTAAGAAATGGCAGCAGAATGGATGGCAAACATCAACACACAAGCCGGTGAAGAACCAGGACCTCTGGAAAGAGCTCATTAAAGAACTCGAGAGATGGAGTAAAGCAGGGGTAGCAGTACTGTTTTGGCTTATTCCGAGAAAGTTAAACACAGAAGCAGATCGGCTAGCAAAGGAAGCTACAGCTTTTGCTGACCAAGAGGATTGGGTAGAAATCAAAGGTGTAATGTGTTAATCTGGTATAAGAGTAGGGATCAGTTTCATTTGGCACCCTCAAGATCATGGGCATGTAGACCGCATAGAAGCGTCAGTACCTCTTAGATTCCATTAGTACCCTTAGAATGCAGTTTTGATATGCCTATCTATAAATGACAGGGTTTTCAAGGGAATATAAAGATTTTCTAACAAGCGTAAAGTTATCTGGCACAACTCTTTGCAAAGATTAATATGGAAGGTTGTAATGCGCGGCAAGCAGGAGCTGGTTTAAGAGGATAAGAAAGGACAAATTTACCTCATATTCCAAGGCTATCAGTCCAAGCATATCTACGCTTCAAATTCAATGTTTGCTTTACTACATTAACAATTGTTAGCAGTGTCCTGACACAGAAGGCGTCCCGTCACGTAGGGAAGCACCGTAGACGATAGTGTTACAAACTTAGCTATTATTACCTGCGAGAACAAGTCTATCAACGCCGGACTAATTACATCAAACTCTCCTGTTATGAATCATAGGCGCCTCAGGAGCCCTCCACGCTGGCGCAACCTGACCTTCAACGTGTACTCCACTCAGTCTCGCTACCTTGGCCTGGGGCTTGTCTCCTTCTGCCGTACATATGCTGTCATTAGTGGTAGTGATAATAGATGGATGGGCGAGGCAGTGACGCTCTCAGGTAGGCCGGCCAGTGCCGCGACAAAGGACATGTTGCCAAGCATGGGGAAAAAGAGCTACGGGTATTCTTGGGGTCTAATCTAGGGTTAGGTATAGTCCGTAGAGCACAGTAGATTATATAATAGGGCTTAATGATTGTAAAATATGACTAAATTGTCTAGCCCCTCTACGAGCACGGAGAAACTCTTAGAAAGCACGTACTAAGCTTCAAATTGCTATAAATCTTGGGGAATATAATTTTTTGAATTATACATCTCTTTCTTGCCCTCTAAAGTATAAATCAACCATCTGTGGACCTTTAAGGTAAGGGTAGAGAGATGGGCATGGCTTGAATGGCGCTGATGAAATGATCAACAGCGTTAGCAACACCGCGACAATCTGCGTTACAAACTATTATTCTGAATAAGCAGATACTCAACATCAGATGTGCTGTGTTAAAGAGGGTTTGAAACAATGTGATATATTTCAACATAGGTAGTTGACAGCACGGACCCATCGGTTTGGTCCCATGGCATGACGTCATCCAGCTTCCCTCTACGAAACTTTAAGTGCGGCTCATGCACCACCCAACCCACCGGTACTATGGTATAAATCTGATTAACATCCTACATGGGACAATATCGTTTGCAAAGCCCAGCCCGAGTATATTCAAGCGCCGGTCAAAAAAAGCATGCATCCCCGGCTCAAGGTTCATCGTTTCCCCTGCTTGGCCATGAACTCCCCCAACTGCTTCGAAACAAACTTGGTCCCCTCCTTCTTGATTACGGGCAACGCGTAGGTAGTGAACATGCCCAAAGCCTGTTTCTGCCAATCTTTTTCCTTCTTGCTCTTTGATCGCCGGGGCTCAAGCCCGTCGTACCTATCATCCCTGTGTCTCGGTCGTTCATCGCCATAAGGATCGCGGCGCGGTCGATCGTCCCTCTCCCTCCGCCTGTCTCGAGAATCCCGCTCATCAGAGTAAGGGTCGCGCCGAGGACGGTCGTGGCGGTTGTCTGAGTAATAATCGTCGTCTCGCGGGCGTCGTGGTCTATATGCAGGACGACGGGGTGACGCATAGTCGTCTCCATCATCGTAATCTTTGCGGGGACGAGGACGTGGTGAAGCGCGGGGCTCAGGACGCGGTGAAGCGCGAGGCTCAGGACGCCGTTCTGGCCTTGAATCTGGTTTAGGCTCGGGACGTGGCTCTCTGTGTCGGCGTGGTCTTGGTGGAGACTCGTCATCGGAAACTGGGCGTGGCTCGCGATGGCGACGGGAACGGGGCGGTGGGTCATCATCGTCGAATTCGGCGTAGGGCGCTGGGTCGCGGTAAGAACTCCTGCGACGGGGGGGATAGTCTGTGTGGGGTGAGTATAGGCATAGTAGGAGGAGACGGAGACGGGTAGGTATACCATTCGGGGCCAAGTTATCCTCGTACCTTCTGCGCTGGTCGCGCGGAGGCGGCGGGTACCTGGGACGTCCGGCCTCAAGGTCGTCGACGTAGGTGGGCTCACCTGTATTGCATCAGTCCCGTCATGCCCTACGGCAAGACGTCTGGAGTGGACTTACGGTACTTGTCGTGAGAAGAAGGCATACTGTCAGTCGTATATCTTCGCTGATGTAAAAGTAGTATGGGTGTGAATCTTGGAGAACTCGGGTGAGTGCGCCCACATGCCACTGTCTATATAAGCACCCTACTGATGCTCCCCCCACCACGGCTGCGCAGCCTGTATTTGACCTCCGCAGCCAAGTGACCCACGCTGCGCAGAACATGCGACTGCCGTCGTCATGCGTCCAGTCGGCACGTCCGCACGCGAAAATCTTTCGCGCGGCCTGGGCCCGACAAAGCAGCACATCATGGGCGTGGGCCCTGGCCTGCTGGGGCTGTGTAAACGCAGGCATGCCATCATTGTGCATGGCGCGCCCAGCCCAGCTCAGGAGGGGCCCAGGCGGGAGATCTTCAGGGAAATCATCCCCCCGCGCTGCTGAGCATGGCGACGGCCATCCGATGAAGATGCTGGACGCGCATTCTCTGCAGTGCGTCGACACTAGAGTGGAGCGTGTGTGGAAGAAATGCGAAGCATTACTGAGGCTATTTGGGCACACGTCGCGAGATGCGACACATCGCCTGATCCGAATCAGAAGACTGGGAGATCGCAGCTGACACCATGACTGAGGACTCGACTGCGCCACACATGGGAGGACTTTAGGATAATAAGGCATCGCATCCCAGCTGAGAAGTGGCAGTTCAGCGTTGCAGTGGGCACTGCGTGTGGCTTACAGCAGGGATTTCATCCCAGGTACCAGGCGTCTCCATCGGGTAGCGCCGCTCCATAAATACAGGCCTTAAATTCAGAAAATAATATAAGCATCTAGGTGCAGATGGTCGGAACACTAGATGCAGATGAAACATGGGTGGTGGCACTGGGATATGGTCACGTGATGCATACCGAGGTGTGGCTGAGTCGGGTCGGATAGGAGGTGGGATTAGTATTACTAAGGATTCGATTACCGCTAGACATCTAGACAGATAGAACCAACAAGAGCATGATTGGGACGCTCAATACTTCTTGACCGGCTCCCCAACCGTCTCAATGTCCTCACTTTCCGACCTGTGCACGCCCATCAATACTTCACCCCTTCCCATGCTCTCAAACGGCATCGCTCTCGCTTCTTCCACGAACTCGGGTGGGCTAATCTTGCAGAACCCATAGTACGTGACGCCTCCAACCACAAAAGCGAGCAGATAGCCAATTGCGTAGATCTGGCCCGCCGGGTTGAGAAGGCTGGCCATCTTGTTGCCGCTAATAGCTCCAACGAAGCCCGGGAACGGGATGGCTATTCCGCAGATATAGGCAGCGTATGCGCGCCAGTGGAAGCCGTGCCAGTACCAGTACCGGCCAGTGGGTGCGTCGTGGTAGAGGTCTTCAACCCAATAATTCCCTACGACATGTTAGTCATTGTTCATAGCCGAGATGCTAAAACGCAAAGGAGTGCATACCTTTGCGAACAAAGTAATAGTCCGACACTAACACGCCTAGCATGCACGCTACGAAGATACCCATCCCAGTGATGGCTATAAGAAAGTTGGCACCCGAGGTGAGCACCTTCCACGGGACCACGACCCAAGCGCCAATGGTGGCGCAAAGGATCTGACTACGAGCAATGTTCAGATACTTGGGTGCAAATCCAGACGCGTCAACACCAAAAGGTAGAAGATTGGCGACATAGTTGGTGCCAACACAGCCGACAGCGAAGATGGCCGAACACAAGAAAACAGCGAAGCGGGTCGCCGACGAGTTATTCTCGGCGAGGATGGCGTACATAATCTAGATATCTGTTCGACATGTTCACCCATGAAAAAGGGGGGCGGCCATGTACTCACCTCTCCGGGGTTCCAGAATGCTTCTCCGTAGATCCTTACAGTGCAGGCTGCCGATATAATGCCAAAGCAAACGACTACACTGGCGCTCCAGGGCGCAACGGCGAGTTGACCAACAAGTTGGTCTTTCGGCTTGCGTGCATATCGCGAGATATCGGCTGATATATGTTAGTGAAACTGTACTACAAACACGGGGGGTAGTAGGTCTATACAATCTGATGCAATCAGAGGTCCAAATTCTCCGTTGATGGCTGCGTTGACAGCAGCCACAAAGGACCACCCCAAAAGTGTCTTGCTCTTTGGAGCGTTGCTGAGCTCCAGTGTACCTGGACCACCCGAGCGGACCATGGCCCAAATGAATAGCCCAATCATTGCAAAAGGCATAGTGATGGCCTTGAACTTGATCAGTGGCTTCATTTGATGGGGTCTGAAGAAGGCACAGGTCAAACTGCTGAGGTACGAGATAAAGTACGCGGTCATGAATCGTGTCGTGATGTCCGCCGAGAGAGGCAACTTGTTAGGGATATTGATCCACGCATTGCTAAGAAGGCATTAGCACGTATAAAATTCATAAAGGAAAGGATTCACCTCACCCAAACATGGCGCAGAAAGCGATATCTATGAACAGAGCACCAAACCAAGTCTGAATACCAGTCCACACCAGCGCCAGAACAGACCTGCAGGCAAGAGGAAACAGTGACCCCCACATGCCAAACGTTGCCCTCATCCAGATGGGGAATCCAATATGGTAAACCGCACCTCCGCGTCCATTCCAGACCGTCAGAAGAGCAGCGATGAAGTGGCCAACAATGCAGGCAAGGAGAGCGTGCCACCACAACAGCCCACCAGCCACCATGGAAGACCCGACACTCCAAGTATTGGGGGCCCAGGACTCAGAAATCCAGTAACCCGCAAACGTCCAGGCAGACCAATTGCGTCGCTCGGGAGCAACAGGATCCATATCTTGATTCGACCATACTCGCCCTGAACTCGTGTTCTTTAGGTTCTCATCGGTTGCTTTGATCCTGAGTGTGTCGCCGATTTTCGTCCCAGCTCTTCGAATGACATTCATGATTGCGAATCCCAGAACGCAACAGCAGCAATGCTTCAAGGGCGATAAACGTGCAAACGACGCACAGAGAGTAACCGGCAATAGTCGACCGAATAGTGGTTGCTATGATACTTAATGTCGATGCCTTATCGCGCACGTAACTGGGTATGTCTGGATTCGGGAAGTTTACTTCCGATTCAACATTGTTTGGAACGCCAGCGGTTAGTTGCTGCCGCATGGTGCGGGGATGCTGCAAACGACATGTTAGGCTTTACCTGCCCCCCTACTGTAGTATATCGGAATCCTTGTAAGATATAGCCTTGTTTCGTCTAAGCGCAGCTCGCTTCCTGTGCACATCAAGATAAGAAGAGGAAATTTCTCCCAATCCGGTTAAATCCATGATCATTTAGCGACTTGCGATGAAGATCTGAGGAGCTCCAAAGTATAATCGCCAATAATGGGTTCGACTTGGACTGAAATGATGATGCTGAGCACTGTTTCGATTGCAGTCCGGGCGAGATGATTCCTCAATGGGTGGTGGTTCAGGCACTAATACTCTATCTTATTGCTCGTGAATCTACCTACCAGCACTCTTCACAATCTCGCTTTTTTCTAAGCATTAACTTCTCAAGATGTGCGGGCTCCAATACCAAAAATCACATATTCATGTGAGACCTCGGGATGAGATGTGATCTAAGAAGGCATGATGGTGTTGAGATGACATTAGACCCAGGGTCATCAAGTGCTAGTGTGGGATGTGATTGGCTGCCAGTAACAAGGGAGACTCCCGACCCATCCCCACACGTCACGTTTTAATACGAACATTGATTTTCTTCCTCTATACAACGAGGTGATCTTATTTACCCCCTATTTCTATGATGCCCAAGGCAATGCATAATAAAAGCTGATAATTAATGGTCGGTACACGAGGCATCTCGACCCGCCACGGCCTTGGCTCGTTTACCTACCTACTTACCTAACGCACACTACTACTCCACATATGCCGGGCCCGTAGATTGTAGTGCGCCACGAATTCCAGTTCCGACTGCATGGCCTTGATTCCGAAACCTTGGTTGCGATTCCGAACCCATAGCCACGGTCCCGAACGCCTGACCAAACACCAGGCTGCGGCAAACCTCTAACCGCAGCTTAGCCTTATCACCCGTTCCGGGCAGAGGGGTGTCTAGACTAATGTGGTCTCAATCGGCAAGATACGTTGACCAGTTGGGATGACGCGTTTGAGGCACAGGTGTGTGAAGCAGATGTCCCATGCGCTGGGCTGCACAGATGAGTGCTGTTTGTACGAGCTAAGTGGTGAGCTGTAGTGGGGGTGTGATGAACGAGGCAGAGGTTAGGACTCCCACATAAGAGCAGAGGGTCACCAGTTCCTATGATGGACAAAGCTAACAGTTGACATACATTTCGGTTGCAGCAACCCGAGGGCTAGGGCTACGACAAGCAACGTTATGGATACCTTGCCGAATTCTTACGGATAACTACTAAGATATCCTGCCCTTGGGACAGGTGTCGAGTGAGTGCATAGCAGACCTATTTGTAGAAAAGCAAAGCTTTTTACCAAGCCCCAAAGGCTGGCAATTCTAGAGGTTTAGAGATCATACCCAAGTGTGCTTTGACCCGGTATTCTACGTCTCTCGACCCTGCCATACCGTCGTATGTATCGCCTTATCAATCCCTCCTACTGCAATGTATATCCCTCACTAGCTTGCTCACAGCGATTTCTTGGATTCTTATTTGTTCAAACTCAAACCAGTGGGTAATTTACCCGTCAGCGCTCCAACTTCCTTGCAGTAGTCAAGACAGAATGCATGCCCGCACTTGCCACACTGGACCATCTCGTCCACCTTCCTCGTGACAGCATCGCAAGTACAGCACTGGTAGCTGTCGGGTCCACCACCGCCATCATCATCATCATCACCATGAAGCATAGGGTTTGCAGCGTATATGCTGGAATTTTGCGTGCGTGGGATCATTTTCGCACTTAGTTTGACGTCGAGGTTTGAGGTTGACATGGTGAGGTTTCTTGACGAGGTGGTGGCTAAGGTGGTAGTAGAGGGTGAAGAGGACGGGGGAAAATAGGTTGAGTTACATCACAAATACTAGCCGTGAAATGGAGGTGTTTTCATTTTGAGACAAAGGTTTATATAACAAAATTAAAGAGTAGGAGGTAGTGAAAAGGAAAGTAAGTACAGTGAATGGGACACTGTCACTATGGGTGTACGAGGTGAAATGAAATAAGTGAAAGATGGGTACTTATCATACCAGAATACAATTATTCCAAAGCCCCAATGCGCCACCTGATAGAAAAAAATATGTCTAAATGAGCAGTTTAAGACATTGTGTATTTAATCTTGATCATGTTTCGGTCGGTGTAAGGTCTGACAAATTCTTCAGACGAGTACAACGGGATTATTGCTCTTCGCCAGTTGCGAACCCCCCCCCCCCCATTGTAAAGATATGGTGACCATTCTACCATCTAACTCTACACCATGTCCTTACGAGAGACCGCTAAAAATGTGTACCTATTAATCCACTAACCGCCGGACAGTAGCCCATTCGAAACCTCGTCGATGTTAATCTCGTGCTTGTAACAAACACCTCAACGAGCAATCCACCCTCACTCCCATCCACAACACGCACACATGGCTCTCCCTGCATATTCTTCATCGCAACACTCTCTAGCAGAAACACAGCCTCCTTTGGCACAGAGTTGCCCCGCTGAGAACGAACCCATTGAACCCTACCCGTCTGTGATTGCCTAATGATTTTGATCGTGCAGCGTTATGTATCTCACCCCAGTGTCGTTTAGTCTCCATGTGTGGTCCGCATTTGGCCTGTCCTCCATCTTATAGTCAAGGACGATGTCGTCGCGCTCAAGGTGAGGAAGCAACTCTTCTAAAGTTTGGTCACGGGTAGGCCAATCACCACAACCTAATTTACATCCAATTACCAATCCACACGCCAAACAGAGAAGAACGCTTCTCACGTCATTAATCCTTTGTCTTTCGGTATCCCCCTTTCCCCTTCGAAATGTCTCAAACAGCTTCCCGGCATCTAATGCAATCACAAACGATGATAACAGAATCGCGAAATACAAATACGCCAAAGAAGAGAAATCGGGGAGAGATGGGTCATGATAATGAATCCAGCTGTCGAAAGACATGACCGCATGTACCAACGGTACTCAAGTTGAGAAGATGACAGAAGCAAATATCTTGTCTACTGAAGGGGGAATACGACTTTTGGAGAGAACCGGAGTTTGTATATATACCTGAGTACCAAGATTCTGCCTACACACTGACGTAGGCGGGGGTAAGCTCCAACCTATGAGGTTGAGGCTAACCAATATCCTAAACCAATTCCCATCGTGGCGACCACGCTGCTGGTTCTCAGTACAGAGATTGCATGCACGTGTGTTGCGTGACTCCGTTGTCCAATAGAACAATACCATCAAGTGTTACAAAAAGGTCAAGGGGCCGTGAAAGAAAACACGCCGCTAGGGACAAGTTGGTCTCAAATCCATCTCCAGATCTTCTCGACGTCAATTCTTGATTCCCAACTAATCTTCTCGGTTTCCCATGTCCTCTTACTTCCAGTAAAGTCTGAGGTAGTGCGTGCATGTGGCAAATATGGCATCATGGTAGCCTTCTTTTCAAGAACATCGGTAATCCGAAAATGCTGCTCCTCGAGAAGCTTTTGTGAGAAAAAACTCATTCTACGCGTGTCTCCAGCGTTCTTTGTAAAATAAAGGAACTTATAAAGCGGAATGAGTGAATTAACAGTTTCCGTTGCGAATTCGACAATCTTGCACGTTTGAATATGTGGCAAAGTGCCCGACGCACACAGTGCAACAAGAGAAGATAATAAGACTTTGCTGACCGGTAAAGGAGACTGGTCTTTCCAATCGGGTAGCCATTTCTTGGAGTCATCTGCACAATGTCGTGTTGCGTGAGCCCCGTTCCAAGGGTCCAATCTCAGAATAAGTGTCTGCAACGGAGATACGCATTTATCCCTAGGAGTCCTAGAGTGGACACCGCAGCATTCATCTGCTTCTGTGAGACATCTAAATAAACCCTCACACACCATGGAGGTTCTCATGCGAAGGCTTTTAAGGCGCCTTAGCATAGGACTCAGTGTTGAACACAGGTGAAGGGACTCGGGTAACACGGTGATTTTGTATCCAGTTGTTATATAATCAGGCATTGTTGGGGCACTGGCCGTCACTCCCACTCCGGGAATGTCGAGATCCAGGTTAATAACTGATGTTGGCAAGCATTTGAGAAGAGTTTGAACCGACCCGATTGAAAGTGTTGGCTGCCAATTCGATGGTAATTGAATTACCGTATAAACCAGTGAAAAAGAAGTGAGATTATTTGCTAGCCGCAGTGGCAAGGCATGGTCAAGTTTCGGAATCGTAAGTAGCCTATGCAGTATTCGGTGAGATGTAAAATCGACCGCAGTTGCTTGAACAATAATGGATTTGGCCAACAGAAGGATATTTGGATCAAAAAGAAGAGGCTGGTAAGAAGAGAGCTGAGGATACTGCAGGACAATGGTGTCGAAGAGGATTGGCATGCCCGTAATATACCAGTGCTTGCAGCAAGTAATACTCTTGAAGAATGAGCGTCTGGGATTGACAGTGTCCCTGCTCAGCTGTTCAAGCGTATTTTCGAGAATCTCAGCCAGCAGTTCGGTAGGGAGACTGTCAATGCTCGCCATATTGATGACCCGGAAGTAGTGAAACCGACTGGTTTGATGAAAGTAGGTCTCCAGCAAACAGCACGCAAGGTCAACTAGACAAATAAAGACTAGCGCATCGAACTCTTGGCGCAATACCCCAACTTCGGACGAGGCTGCTAAGGTCACTAATCTCACATTTCTTCCTTCGCAATACACACTCTAGACCCCAATACTGACGGATCTCCACCCTCGCTTTCACTGTCCAGCCTACGCAAACATGGCCGACACCGAAATGGACATCGACCCTCCAGAGCCCTCCACCGCAACCACCGACACGAAAGCCGCCGAACCGCGCACGCAAGCCAACGCAACCGCCGTGCGCTCAATTGAAGGCTGGATTATCATCGTCACTAATGTGCACGAGGAGTCGACTGAGGAAGACCTGCAAGAGACGTTTGGCGAATTCGGCACGATCAAGAATCTACATATGAATTTGGATCGCCGGACGGGTTATGTTAAAGTACGAGTCCACATCTACCGCGAAGGACAATAGTAGAGAAATGAATATGCTAATTCTGCGGGCAGGGGTACGTCCTCATCGAATACCCAACCCTCAAAGAAGCACAAGCCGCCATCGACGGCGCCAACGGCGCTGAACTCCTCGAGCAGAAAGTCACCGTTGATTTCGCATTCGTGCGGCCGCCACCTGCTGGGAAGGGAGGGCGTGGTCGCGATAATGATAATCCTAGACGGGGAGGCCGTGGAGGCGGCCGGGGCAGGAGTAGGAGCCCTGGTCGGGATGATGTGGAAACTGAGGATTAGGATTGTGTTGGCTAGTGATTTTTGAAGTAGCAGATGAGGAAAAACCCGGCGAAGATGAAGATTATGCCAGAGACGGGGTGCTATGCAATGTGTAGGGTATTCGATGCGAAAGTCCATGTCCAGCTAGGTGTTGGGCACGGAATACAAGCTTACCAGTCTGTCTTGGTCACAAAGGCGGGCTGGTCATTTTCCAATGAACCTGTAAGTAGATGCAGGAGCCTTTTGTAAGTATGAAGCTAATTGGGCCACAGAAACTGTCATCCCCAAGTGATTAAACGGATATTTAGTCACATTATCAAGTCTCATTTATGGTGGAATGCAAAAAATATTTCCAAATGGTGGTTATAAATTATATTAACCTAAAGATGGTATCTACTGCTACTGAGATGATGACCAGTGTTGGCAATCATCAATGCGGCCGTTCTTACAACTCAGATTGGTCATTATCGTTGAATTCTAGGCATAGTCAGTATGGTCTTGTCCAAATCATAGTAGGAGCATAATATCACATGCCTTTCAGCCAATCAATGACAAAGTTCTTCAGAAACTGCTGCGCGTATACGACTTGCGGCGGTGGGATCAATGGGGTGGATTCATTGGCAAACACGCCATTCTCCTCCCAATGGTGCACGCCATGTGAGATCAGAAGCACCGGCTCCTCTGTTGTGGAGTTCCTCTTGGGCGCCACATCGGCTAGTGGGGTGGCGGGTCTCCAAGGATCGGCATTTCCTCCCAAGATCGCGAGACGTGGGTATTCAATTTCAAATCCACCGTACTTGTTCACATTCTCGATAGCTGGAGGGTCCGTGATGTTGAAAGCTAGGGAGCAGAACTGGGTGAGGTACTCGAGGTCGAGAGTTCTGGAGACCAAGGGCATGATATCAGCGGGTGTGTTACCAGTCTGGATATAACCCCACTCTGTGCAAACTTGGTAGTCCCAACTGCGCCAAGATTGTTGCGCGATATCATCTTTGGCGTAAAACTCGGGGTTTAGCGTTGTGTAGTATTCATCTTGAGATATGCCCGACGCATTCCATCCAGCTACTGAGGTCAGACCGAAGTACCCAATGGCGTTTAGCATAATATTTTCAGCGGCGGTGTTGTTATCGTAGCCAGCTGCGTGTAAAATTGCTGTTACGTTAGGGCGGAGTGATTCTTGGTCAGTATTGACGAGGGTGGTTGTCATGTTGCCGCAGTAGCTAGTTGTGGTTAGCGATGTTCTAGATTCTAAATGCACTTGAGCAAAGCATGTATCTATCTTACTAGAAGAAGTCTGGTGAGTTCTCGGCAGGATCCCAAGACGTGGATTGAAGGCCATAGATGCCGCCAGTTAAGACGTTAGCAAAGTCTCTATTGTCGGTAATGCTTCCGAGACCGAAAGCACTCTTGAGCGCAGAAATGTTCTTCGTGTTATTCTTCTCAAGGAGAATGTTATCCACGACGTCAACCATCAACTGGGTGGCGCTGACGCAGTCTGGAGGAGCGAAAAGGCGAGCTGGCTCAAAGTACTCCCAGTAGTCGTAGATGGCGACAGTCACACCCGATGATGAAATAGCACCCCAGAAAGTGTCTGGGTAGGCTACACGGAGGAATGCGGCCTGTGCTCCAGCGTAGGATCCCCCGTACACGATCCAGGGCGTATTGGGGGCTGTCAAGTCTTGGTCGATGCCCTCGAATTTGACGTTTCGCGCAAAGTAATCAATCTCAGCAAGAGATTGCTCGGTTGACAGGAAGCGCAGGTTCTCGGTCGAGATGTCGAGAGTAGGGAAGCTAGTTCCATAGTACCTATGCTCAAGGATGACACCCACGCCGCCGGTTGCTTGAATGACTTGCGCAACAATGCCTTTTTGGAGGAATGGCAGACGGCCCACCCCGCTAGTCTCCCCAGAGAGCAGAACGAAGACGGGCCCACCCGGCTTGTAGTAGCTCGTGTCGATCCAGTACCTCAAGTTGAAGCTTTCATTTGAATGAGGCTCGTATCGGGTTTCGTTGTGGAAGAAGTCGACAGGAACCGACAAATTGTACGCGGGATAGAGCAATGCGGAATCAATGTCGGCCCGCTTGGCGAGGGCTGACCTCTTCGATTGCTGGACCTTTGGACGATTAGCCCAAGCCTCAAGGGAAGTCTGAGAGACAACATACTTCAATCTCCAATTCCCGCACAGTCGGGCGTCCGACCCGGATCGCGCAAGCTTCCAGGCCGAACAGAAGAGCACTAGCTAGGACCTTGAGATACATGGCTGCGGGGTTGCCGAAAAGTCCAAGAGTAGCGACAGACAATGCTACCTGGGAGTCAATAAGTACTCTCGAGAGAGCCAGTTGATGACGATGCCCATAGCTCCAGGTGTGCAGGGATAGCTAAGTGGTGCTTATTTATCGCTGTCGGTCCGCCATGTTTCGGGCAGGTCGTCAAGCCAGGTACGAGCGCGCTTTGCCTAATTGAGCAGGAGGGGCGTTATCGGCAGAAGCACGAGCGTTGGCGCCATCTGCTGTCGTGGTGTGCGGTTGATGAAAAGCAGCGCACCTGGGCGACCGCGGACACGCCACAGCCTCGGGGTCGCAGAAATACCGGTACAAGTAACTCTAACTCGTGCGGGCAAGTGACGCACAACGACGCCTCGGGAGCAGTGGATCAGGCATGGTCTGTTGTGTTGCTACAGGCAGTCTACTTGCAATAATTGCTTATATAATGGAGACCATGCCGAGCTCACGCCAACCAATCAGACAGGTCCATCTCTTGGCAATGGCCCTTAGGTCAAACCTGCCGCAATCTGTACCACCTTCTGTAGATCGAGTCATCTACCTTTTCATCAGAGCTCGTCAATTTTCTCTTTGTGAGACTTGTAGTATTGTTCAAGCCCTAGATAGATGTTGGTTGTTCTTCCGAACCCTCTTTGCGCTCCTGGTGGCAGTTCTTGGAGCAAAACACATTCCGAACTCGTACAGCTTGCTCCTTCAATCTCGAGCCTCATAAAACTGTCGTCAATCTCTCTCTAGACTCGGAAGAATCAAAACTTCCGTATTTTTTCCTACGATTCCACGAAAGTGGAAAATGGTAACCAAAACGATGCATGCACATACTATTGGTAAAAACCATGAAAAATTGGAGCCCTTTTCTTTTCTTGAACTGATCTTCTAAATCAAGGGTAAGGTATAGTCTTAGTCGCTTGGACAGGATAGGACAGGATAGGACAGGATGCTGTGAGTGTGCTAGAGAAGGGGATTGGTGACACACATTGACGCCCGTAGGGGCACCATTATTCATTCTTGGGCAATGGGCTCATATGCTAACAAAAGAAAAATGCACTTCTTCGGAGAACACAGTGCCGGGCCTTTCGGAGACTCTTTTATTCACCTGTCTAGTAATGGAAATACGGGAAAGGAAAAGTGATCTTAACTTACTAATCCTAGCTCATGTTTAAGATAGAGATGTGCAAAGCAAGTGCATCCTGAGGTCTTGGAGGCCAAAGACAACACTTGACCGTCTGTGATGCCAAACTAACCCTTCACTTGATTTCTTTTCCCCCGTGCCTAGCCGGTACTGCTAAGGCTAGTTTCCATTCCTGACTCTCGTTGTTGGAAGGAGCAATCACTATATGAAGGAGGAGTGAGGCACACTGTTTACTTCTTGGCATTACTACGTGTATATAACCTTTTCTCACCGCACTAGAGCTCCATACCTCTTACATTACACTTTCTCTTCAACAGGTTATGGCCCGGTAATTCCAAATCATTCTCATGATAGCTGCTCCAACTGAACGGCTCCACTATCTCCTGGTCGTCGAAACGACAATATTGCGGAGCCAAAAGCACTTGCGAAGCTAGGTATATGAACGTTTTACATACCGCTAGACATTCAGTGTGGGTTAAGTAAGCGTTGAGTGAATTGGTTCCAATTTCAACATCAAATGTCGTCTTCTTATGGACAATAAGCCATCTATGTGCCGGGCAAAAGACCGTTGGTTGGCACAACGGACCAAACATATCAACATCCACTACCATTTCGTACTTAAAGGTACTTAAAGGGGGAATTCGAAGTCACTTATGTGCCCTCTACTGAAGATTTGGCGAACATCTATACCAAAGCTCCCCCTAAGCCCGCGCTACAGAGGGTGGTGAAAAGGGTTCAGGGGTTCGTGATTGGGGGGACTGTTGGAAGGAGCAATCACTATATGACGGAGGAGTGAGGCACATTGTTTACCTCTCCGCAGTACTAAGTGTATATAACCTTCCCTCACCGCACTCGAGCTCAATATCTCTTACAATACACCTTCTCTTCAACACTCGTACCCACCTTCAATCATCGCTATTACAGAGCTTTTTCATGTTTTCTTTTCTTAGGATGCATAACTCACCTTGGCCTCTAAAGCACAATAATAAATTGTCGCAAAAACGTCTTGGTCACATGGCCGAGTGGTTATGGCGCCAGCTTCGGGTGCTGGTATCGAAAGGTACGTGGTAACCTTTGGGCGAAGAATAACGAAAACGGATCCTAAAATTCATCTTCAGTCTTGAACTTGGTGTTGCATCTCCTTCGACGAGGACGAGGAAATGTTTGTCGGGAACCCACAGTTGTTGGATTGTAAAGTTTTTTACTTGGTTAAACAGGATAGATATACATACCGCATGGATATGGAGACGAAATAATTCACTTCTCGATGTACTGACCGAAAATCCAAGGAGGGGATCCAACCGTCAATAACGCTGGGATGTTGTTAAAATTATTTGACCAAGTTATTGACCAAATTACTTTCTTCTATCCCACCCCACTCTTGGTAGAGAATGCCTACGGATGACTGGGAGGATAGATACTATTCGATGAGGCATGGTAGGTAGTTTGGAAAGAAGAAGAAGAAGAATCACACAAAAGCAAGAGCAAGAGCAAGGGCAAGAGCAAGAATAAAGGGAAAGAGAAGGGTCGGAAGGAGCACAGAGTGGAAGACGATCTTGTCGACTCCAACGGCGATTACTGGCATTACTGGCACTCCAAGTACGAGGTGTTGTTGCAGTCATTCCTCGAACGTGGCGTTTCACTATGTTCTAGTTGATAAAGGCAACCTGTTTCACGGGATTTCCTCGGTTCCCCTCTGCCTTTTGAGGTTACTAAAAGATCGTAGAGGTATATAGAAGTGGATTTCTACATACTCAGTATCCTTGTTCTTGCACTTGAGGCCCCAAATACTTTAGTAGCATCAGGAGTCTGTACTCCGTAGACACACTCCAAATGGTGGATCCGATGTGTTATGTGCAACTCATGCTAATAATACATCCTCATTTTGTAGAAGATATAGTACTTCATGGCCTTGTGTTCGTCCTCTCAATCTCTGCCCAATCAGTATGCTCTATTTTCTTGGCATCTGCCTGGTTGATGTACACCTCACATGAATTCTTTTCATTCTTGCCAACAACCAAACAATCAACAAATCATGGAACCTACAGCTACACCACAAAAAACGTACCGCAAACACTTCATACCTTTGGAATCGAATCCTGAAGTCTTTACTGAGCTGATCCACGCTCTGGGCGTCTCCACATCCCTGTGCTTCCAGGATGTTTACTCAATGGACGAACCAGAACTCCTAGCCTTCATCCCGCGGCCCGTGTATGCCCTAGTTCTTGTATTTCCTTGCCCGCCCGAGTATGATGAGCAAGTGGCGAAAGAGGAGGCCGAGTTGAAGGCATACGATGGCGCTGGGGAAGATGAACCGGTTGTATTCTGGAAGCAGACAATTCACAACGCTTGTGGTTTGTATGCACTATTGCATGGTATCTGCAATGGGGAGGCGCGGAACAAGATTGGTAAGTCTTTTCAGTTTGCTTATGTTGCGTCCTGCTGAGGGGACCTTGATACTCACAATGTGCAGCGCCTGGGTCTATCATGGATGGCCTGCTGAAAACAGTTACACCACTGAAGCCCGAAGAGAGAGCGTTGGCGCTGGAAGGAAGCAAAGAGTTAGAATCGGCATACGCATCAGTAGCTAGTAAAGGGGATACTGAAGCACCCGATGCCGATAGCCAAGTGAACCACCACTATCTAGGGTTCGTCAAATCACATAAGAATGGCCATCTCTACCACTTGGATGGAGATCGGAAAGGACCTATTGATATGGGACCTCTCGGAAAGGATGAAGATGTCTTGGGTGAGAAGGCGTTCGCCGTGGTGAGGAACATGATTGCAAGCGGGGGTGGAAAGGATATTGGATTCAGTCTGATGGCTTTGGTATCGGAGTTAGATTGAGCAAAGCGTTGACACCTTAGTTAAAGGCCCTTTCGTAGATGCGAAGTGGTGCAAGGACACCCTCTTAGCATAAGTAGCCCCCCCTTTCGCCCCCAACCAGGCATTCTCGACCGCCGAATAGAATGGTCAGAATGCCAATCTATAGTGATAGTATGTAGTGCGCTTGGAGTCACACTCTCGTAGAAATCTCAAAAGAGAGAGGAAAGTGTGAACTATGATGGCCCTGATTAATCTTGCAACGGAAGCACGAAGCGAACTGCAGCCGCATACACCGCATCCAAGCAAGACGCAAGAATACGGGACGCTCCCTCGAAAGGGACTTGTTGGAGTGTCCGAAGACCAAGTGGCTGTTGTACGGGTTGCTGTACTAGAAAAGATACTCGAGGCTGCTCGATACAGAAGATACTACAATTGACCTGTGATCACTCGATGGCCAGGCTTGAGGGATGAGGCGAGCCTTCGTCAATGCTTGCTGTTCCTCTTGGCTACTGATTGAAATGTGCTCTGCATCGATGGTATGGAGTGAATTGGGGGAAAAGTCGGAGGTTGATCCAGCTCAAAAACTTCATCCAAGACATAGAATCACACTAATCCCAAGAGGGACGGCCGAGGTTTTGCCGGCCGCAGCTTCACTCGCAAGAGGAGCACCTCACCGTCTTCGAGCCTCAACTCGACAACACCCGTGCACTCTCTACGAGCTCCTACCTCCTCCCCCAAAAACCCTCTCCCGTCGCAGAAATGACAAAGAAGCGCAAGAGGTATCCAGATCTCGACCAGAAGCTCGAGCGGCCATGGTGCTTCTACTGCGAGCGCGACTTCGACGACCTTAAAATCCTTATATCCCACCAGAAAGCAAAGCACTTCAAATGCGATCGATGTGGCCGGCGATTGAACACAGCTGGAGGCAATGCGCCCCAAACCTGCCAAATCGGTAAATCATACTGACTGTTGTCCAGGTCTCTCGGTGCACATGAACCAGGTCCACAAGGAGACGCTCACACATGTCGAAAATGCAATTCCAAACCGCCAAAGCCTCGACATCGAGATTTTTGGCATGGAGGGAGTTCCCATGGAGATCCTCGACCAGCACAATCAACAGGTTACACAAAAGCATTTCGCCGAAGAGGCCGAGCGGGCGAGGGTAACGGGCAACCCCATCCGAGGGCAATTCTCGAACGGGGCCGCACCGCCGAATAAGAAAACCAAAGTCAAGGAGAATCTGGATGAGCTCGAGGCGAGAGCGGAGAAGTACAGGCATGACAAGGCGAATGGCCTGTTACCTGTCATTGTACCTGAGGTCGCGCCTAATCCGGTGAGTGTTGAGGAGCTCGTGACATCTACAAAGCTAGCTAACGACTCCGAACAGACACCACCTGCTGTTCAAGCATATGGTGTGCCTCCAGTTGCCGCGCCACCATTCCCTCCAGGCGGCGCGTTTCTGCCCACAGGTGCACCACCATTCGCTTCCGGTCAGCCATTCCCTGCAGGTGCTCCTGGCTTCTCACCCGCCTATCCTCCACCTCTGAATGGTGGCGTTCCGCCACGTCCGGGTAGCACAACTGGACCCTCGGGTCTCCCGCAACGTCCACCAGGTTTTAGTGGCCCACCGAGTGCATTCCCAGCCGGCCAAAATGGTGGCTTCCCTCCAGGAACCACCCAGGCACCCCCCGGCACAAACGACCTCTCCGCCTCAGTGGACGAACTCATTTTAGAAGCCAAGAGCACGGCTCCCGCGCCCCAAGCAGAGAAGAAGAGCAAGAAGGACAAGAATATCAAGATGGTGTTCTTCGACGAGAGTATCAGCCCCGAGGAGAAGATGGCAAAATTACCGCGGTACTTGCCGTACTTGAGGACGTGAGCAGTGAAAATGGGGCTGGAGGAGTTATGGATGGTAATGAATCGGATGTATATTATCAATGGCTCCTCTGGGTATTTCGTATGCTTGACACATGTTTGATTTGGCCCATAATGACGGTTTGAACCCCGGTCCGTGTCCCAGTGAGAGGAGTTTGGGAGTAGTTGTGCTCATTCCATCATCTTGCATCGTTCGTGCAGTCAAATGACTCTGGCTAAATTGAAAGATGCGTCCCCAGGCCGCTGTGATGTCTCCCAGTCCGTATTACAACACCCGACAAACATGCATCCAACGTTGGATCCGAGGATGAAGGGAACGACACTAACACGTGAAACACCTATCCAAGTGTCAGGGGAAACTAATTTCTACAGAACAATGTGTGTACAAAGAAAATATATTCAAGAAGACTTTCGCTACGCTCGAGCATGCAAATAAGCCCAAGTGCAAAATGCATATCTAATGAAAAATAACCTCCCAACCCGAGTAGTCCCATGGAATGAGCCCCTCGGTACAATGCAGCGTCATGTCTCTAACATGATCTCAAGGGACTCGCTACATATCGTACTCGAGCTCCTCGCCCTCTTCTTCCTCATCCTCGTCGTATTCCTCGCTCTGCTCATCGTCGCTGCTATGCTCCTCGCTGGCTCTAGCCCACTCCTGGCTCTCTGCCAGCGCTAGCGACTCTCCAAGATCAAGACTCCGTGTGCTTTCAAGGCCCATACGAGCTTCATCGGCAGGCATGGCGTCTGAGATGGACTCTTCGTCTGGTATGGGATCTACGACACGGAGTTGTCGTGTCTTTTCGTCGCCGTCCGCATCAGTGTCGTGATCTTTTTCTTCACCATCATTGCCTGTTGTAGCAAATCCAACGCTCTTCTGCCCATCGCGCGCATGTGCCGGCCGGTCGTCGAGGATATCCCCGTTCCAGGGCTGACACTCCTTGACTAGGGTTCCACACCTCAAACATGTCCATCCTTCACCCTCCTCATTCACGATCCGCTGCGCCAAGCACGCAAAGCAGTAAATACATCCGCACGGAATTGTCTCATAGGGATTCGTAATATCAGTCGCTGCGGAACCGACAACACCACCACCACCGGACGACTGGGCCATGACATCGGCTTCAGATGCAGTGGTGGGATTCTGGTCGCGGTAGCAGATGGCGCACGTGCGTTCGGGAAGGAATGCAAGCTCTCCTTCTGGTTTGCTGTCTTCGGTGTCTAGCTGTGAGGGGGTGCGTCCGATCAGAGAAAGGAACGAGGTCTTGAGTTTGCGCCATGTGCGTCCGAGAATGCGGCGCCAGCGGCTGATGCCGACGAGTGGTAGGAGGAAGAGGAGGAACTCTGTGAAGGCGTGCCAGACGAGTTGCCGGTTGAGATACTCGAAGGAGACTTCACGGCTGGCAGAATGTGAAGTTGGAGTTAGACGGAGGCGGAGGAGGCGGTCGGTCAGAGTGCGGTAGCGGCCATTAACGAGGAAGACAAGGAATGACGCTAAAGATGCTATGTCGTGTGCGCTGTTTGCATATTCGGTGACACGGGCGGCAAGTTTGAGGCCAGGGGACTCGGGTCGTGTGTAGTCTTCCGAGCTGGCGAGGAGGTATTCTTCCCACTTCGTCCAAGCATATCGTCCTCCGATTGTTATTACTCCGTATGCGGCCTTCTGCCAGGGCTTTGGTGGTGGTCGTGCAGGGGATGCCGAACGCGCGTCTGTGTAGCGCAGCCCTTGGAGATGCGCGCCATAGGAGGAGTTGTTATTCCATATCGAAAGCTTGAACAGAATCAGGCGCAATGCCAATAGTATCTCTGCCGTGTATGTATCGGCAAGATGCGAGCCAAAATACTTCAAGCCTTCCCCAGCCTGTCCTTTCAGTAATTCCAGGAGTTCCTCGTCCAGGAGCTCCGCATCCACCTGCCCAACCCTGAATTCAGGCCGCGTCCCTTCTCTTCCTTTGATGGCATTCCACGTGCTTATCCCCGCGCCACCTAGTCTGTTGAAGGGATATGGGAGCCGCGATACGACGCGTCCAGGAGTGGAGGTGGACGATTCATGGTGCAGACGTGTGCGGGCGGCGCGCTGGGCTCGGCGAGCTGCAATGCGTTCTTGCGCGGCGGCAAAGTCGGCGGCGGGCATGAGCGCGCTTTGAGGTTGCTGGCCAGCGCCGATCCGGCAGAAGATCAGAAGACTGGTGAGGGTTTATGCTGCCCTATTGCATGTGCCGATGGAGGGTGATGGTCGTGTGGCAGCTGTTTCCTGTGCGTCGGAACCGTAAGGGGTCAGGCTGGGCGGCGAAGCGCGGGCTCGAGTTGCTGTCCTGCCGTTCGATTTGGGGGCATTGGAGGTAGATGTACAAGAGACAGGAGGGCAGCGGGCAGATGTGTGCTGAGATGTCAAAGTGGTGTGAGTGCGCGAGTGCCGAGGTTGATTCACAGGGCTGGAGTCGCGAACCGCGAGAGTCGGAACGGGCAGATACGGAGCAGGCCGAAGCACTGATTTGATGTGGAGCGGGGCGGGGGTGGAGCATCTTTTTTTCGCAGTAAACACGCGCTCCAACACGAAATGCTTCAAGTCTTCACGTTGTCCTGGGTGAGCAGGCGCCCTGAAATCTCCCGCGTCCGGCCTCGTCGTGCGCGTTCTCGCCTTTAAATCCTGCAACTCCGCCAGCGCTCCAGTACATACTTCCCCTCCACCCGCCTCCCAAGACGCCCCACCAAAGACACCGAACACTCCACCAGCCATGGAGGTCGACTTTGGCGCTATAGAAGTTGCCGGGGAGGCGAATCCCCTCACTGAGGGCATTCTGTACCATGTTCTCCGCTCTGCAGCTTCAAACGATCCAACTCAAATCCAGACAGGCACAAAGCAGCTGCAGCAGTGGGAGACAGCGAGGGGATTCTACCCTCTACTTCAGGTAAGTGGAGCCACATATGGAATTATCATGGAAGCTCACACAAATTTAGTCTGTATTCCTTGACAAGTCCCTTCCCCTCGAGGTCCGCTACCTCGCCATCATCCAGCTCAAGAACGGCATTGACAAGTACTGGAGGAAAGCGGCGGCCAAGTACACACCCGTGACCCCTCTTGGTCTATTTCGACCTAACATGAACCGCAGCGGTATAGACAAGGCGGACAAGGGCAATGTGCGAACTAGGCTCTTGGAGGCTGGCGTCAATGAGGCCGACCAGCGTCTGGCGTTGCAGAATGCTTTGGTCATTGCGAAGATTGTCAGGCTTGAATTCCCTAAAGATTGGTATGGGCAACTTCACCTTCATACTACATGAGCTTACATAGTTTAGGCCGGACCTATTTACACAACTGATCCACATCCTCCGCTCATCGACGGCCCAGACTGCCTACCGACTCCACCTCCCACGCACCCTCCTCATTCTCCTCCATATAGTTAAGGATCTCGCAACAGCGTCTATGATGGCCACACGGAAGAAACTTCAGGATGTAGCACCTGAACTGCTCAGAGTACTTGGTCAGATATATGTTAGCAAGGTGCAGAGTTGGCAGAACTTCTTCAGCAACGGTGGAGACGATGAGGGGGGTGCTCTAGAGGATATTGAGAACAGCTTGCTTACCATCAAGATTCTTCGTCGACTTATCATATCAGGATATGATTTCCCAGGGAAAGACAAGGATGTTCAAGAGTTCTGGGTCTTGTCACGCTCACACTTTGGAGACTTCTTACAATATGCAACTCAGGAAGGCTCTCCCCTCGCCTCGGGTCCTCGCAAAATGGTAGAAAAGCACCTTATGCAGCTTTCTAAGCTTCATATAAGCATGGCGCAAGCCCACCCAATCGACTTTGCCCTTCTGGATAATTCATTAGACCTCGTTCGCGCCTATTGGAGTTTGGTTGCCCGACTAGGAGAAACCTGGGGCTCAAAATCGCTAGATGGTGCAAAGATTGGGACCGACGGAGACGAAGACGATGATGCGCCTATCCTCGAGCGCTTGAGTTTGAAAGGGTTGCTTCTCGTGCGGGCTTGCGTCAAAATGGTGTTTTACCCAGCCCCAGTCCTTCGATATCGGCAGCCACAAGAAAAGGAGGACAAAGTCCGGGCAACTCAGTTGATCAAGTCAGATCTTCTCACTGATGATCTAGTACGCGAGATGATATCTGCTCTCGTTACGCGTTTTTTCGTCTTCAGACCCAGTGACCTCCGCATGTGGGAAGAGGAGCCCGATGAGTGGGAGAAGATGGAAGAGGGCGGCGAAGACTGGGAATTTTCTATTCGGCCATGCGCAGAGAAACTATTCCTAGACCTCGCAAAGAATTTCAAAGATTTGATCATCCAACCTCTGCTACAAGTTTTCCAAACGGTTGCAAGTGAGTACACGCTTACTGCACGAGAGAACAAAATGCTAACACATCCTAGCGCCGGATAACGAAGACATACTCTTCAAAGACTCTGTATATACTGCAGTTGGTCTTGCTGCTGATATCTTATTTGACAAGCTAGATTTTGACTCCTTTATCACAAATACCTTAGTCCCGGAAGCCCAGAAACAGAAACCAGGTTACAACATCATTCGCCGCCGGATCGCCATCATCATCTCACAGTGGATACCGATCAAAATCGGCAAAGATAAGAAACCCATAGTATACCAAATATTCCAGCATCTGATGGATAAGAACGACGCCTTGAACGATCACGTCGTGCGCGTTACAGCCGGCCGTAGGTTCAAAGACGTTGCAGACGAGTGGGAGTTCAGTGCCGATAATTTCTTGCCTTACGCTCCATTGATATTGGATCGGTTGATGGCTTTGGTGCAAGAAGTGGAGCTTCCGGAAACTAAGATGGCATTGCTGAACACCATTAGTTCAATCGTGGAGAGACTGGAGCACAATGTAGGTTTCCTTTCGGCTCTTGAAGAGAAACCACAACCTAACGATTGCTAGATCACCCCCTACGCGAATAGCATCATCTCCCTCCTTCCTCCACTCTGGGATCAGTCGGGCGAAGAACACTTAATGAAGCAAGCTATCCTCACTATCCTCGCCCGCCTCACCAACGCTATGAAGGCCGAATCGCGTTCCTTTCACGTCTCCTTTCTTCCCATCATCCAAAGTGCAATCGAGCCAAATTCAGAAACACAAGTCTATCTCCTTGAAGATGCTCTTGACCTTTGGGCTTCCATCGTTGCTCAAACGCCTTCTGCGCCAGAACCCACAGCACCCGAACTCTTAAATCTTCTCCAATATCTCCTACCACTCTACACTATCGACAATGAAGTCCTTCGCAAGGCCCTCGAAATTACTGAAGCATATCTACTCCTCGCACCAGCCGCTGTCCTCGCTGACAACTTTCGCCCTGCTCTCCTCACTGCGCTCGCAGATCTTCTCGGAAGTCTTAAGCCTGAAGCTAACGGCACGGTAACGCATTTGGTGCAATGCGTCGTCCGTGGTGCAGACGGCTTCGGCGGCGAGCAAGCCGTGAAGATTGTCGTGGGAGATCTCATTTCCTCCGGCTTCCTCGCAAAAGTCATGGAAGGACTACATGGGGCATGGACACATCACCAATCCCACGGACCGTACCGTGAACTGCCCTCTCGTGCCGTTGATGGCATTGTAGAAACGGATTATTTCACTGTCTTGGCGAGAATTGGCCTAGCCTCCCCATCTGTGTTACTCGAGGCTTTGACATCTATAGGAGGAGCTGAGCTTGAAAAAACACTGGACTGGCTGCTCGAAGAGTGGTTCAGCCATATTGAAAATATTGGGGATGGGCCGAATAAGAAGCTTATGACACTCGTATTAACCCGGCTTCTTGAGACGAACGCGCCATGGATTTTAGGCAGGTTACAAACTCTGATGGCGGTTTGGACAGATGTACTAGGCGAGTTGTTGGACGGCTGCGATGATCGAAGTGCCGAGTATGTATTCATTGTTGGTGTCTCTTTAACAATATTAACGAGTCCACAGTTGTCTCCACTGGCCCACCGACTCAGGCCCATACAACCCCGTCGACCCAGAGGCCCCCGAAGATGCCCGCAAGCGTGAACTCATCTACTCGGACCCCGTGCACCGCCTCAATCTTGTTGCTTTCATACGCGAGCATCTGCAACAAGCCATTCTAGCGTCTGGCGGCGAACAGCAATTCCAGGAAGAGTGGCTTGGAAGAGTGGATAAGGATGTGCTAAAGGGATTTGCTGCGTTGGAAATCATGTGAGTGGTTAGGATTATCATCCAATGGAAGTTTTCTCTGTAATTCCCTGCATTGTTTTGCATAGCAGCAGCGGAAGCGGAAGCGGGAATGGAATGCTGTGGTATACTACACGCAGACATATAGATATCAAAGCGACGACGCCTAGGACTGTAGGAGCTATGGTATGGATGCCAGTGGTTATAGCCATGTACCTACTCAATGTCAACAGAGAGAATCATCAAGATTATAATTTGTCAGGTCGCAAATGTCATAATATTGATATAGCGGTGCTCGTTCGCTCGTGAATTCGAATGTATGTAGCATGGACAGGCGAAATTCGAATCCCCGTCGTCCCGTCCGTCTTTCCATCTCTGTGTTCCATTTTACACAACATCTTCCCCTACGTATATGTGCTCGGTCCTATGTCTTTCGTATCCCCAACATCATCTGTGGAAATCCCATGTGCAATCGGACACGATCAAAAGAAAAAGGCATACATACTCATCAAGCCGAAAAACGCCATGGATATCACAGAAAGATTCAATATTCGCACTCACCCATCAAGGTCATCTGCCACCCCATCATACCGCCTCAGAAACTCCCACATAGCCCTCGTCACTGCCACGCCACCCCCCTGCGTCTCAACGGTCCTACCGCGGCCACGAGAATTCGGATCTTCTCCCGTAGGAGTTTCTCCGTTGGGGAAGATGCTGGGTATGGGAACATGGCGGTCGGAGAGGTGCTCGAGATTGATTTCGCTGTCGGGATGGTAGAAGGAAGGGAGTTGGGAGAGGTCGTTGCGGTAGTCTGTTGCGTTGGGTTCCAACTGGGGATACCGTATGACATTGGTGGGGTCGCGGCGAACAGGTTGTCGACGTGGTTTCTGCTTCCCGGTCTGATGACCTTCCTCCCTCCATTGATTTTGGTCATGAATGCCTGCGCCCCACCACATACCAAAGCGACCCTGACTATCCTTCGTTTGAGCTGCTGCTTCTGCGTTGTGTAGAACCCAAGGTGCATACTCGTTGCAGCTTCTTCGATGTAGAGCCGCAGTGACTTTATCAGCTGCATGCGTTCTCCCTTTCCGAACAGCACTCTTAGGTAGGGGCGTACAGAAGGACACTAGATGGTGGAAGAATATACCCTTGAACGTCTGTCCGTCTTGACTACAGAGACCAGAGGGGTCACAGATCTCAGTCAATATGCCAGAGGAACCCAGACCAGACCATTCCAGTTTAGAGGGGTCATTAGATTTGTACTTATTAACTCTTGATCTGAGGTACCTTCGTGGAGAGTTAGGCGACATAGACACCATGGGGGCAATCTCGGTGTCTGTCCAGCCCGTAGCACGTATGACGTTCCTCACCAGCTCATGCCCGTCTTCCAGATATGTTAGATTGCCTGTGGCTTCCCAAAGCCCAAGGAGGCCAGAGAGAATCACCCCTTGGTTGTACGTGTATACCATTTCGTTGCGCTCGTCGCAGTCAGTTTTGCTATGATTCGTGGCGTAGCCTCTGATGTGGAAACCATCAACATATAGACCTTGCTCATTAGTCATTCCACTATTCTTCAGCCAGTCATACCCGTTGATCGCGTTCGTGAGATATATAGGGTCGTACGTCGATCTCGAAGTGGAGCTGTCACAGGCTGCTGCATCGCCATGCTCTTGTGCCCCGAAAGCCTTCCGATCTGGGTGCTCGCCACCATCCCTAGCACCCATGAATGGGGAGCAATTGTCGTCACCCGGGAAATGAAGATACATACCCACACTAGCCGATATGAACAACTGGTTCGTGATAGCGTTTTTGTATGGCAACAGATGCGGATTCCACGTCATGCCTCCACCACAAAGTTTCCAATCCCATCCTTCACTCGCCAGCTCATAAAACACTCTCGCTCGATGCGCAAACGAGGGCACGAATTGTGCACCATGCCACTTCGAATCACCGTCACCTGTCGGGAGATAGTGTCTCTCAGAATGGCTTCCAATGAACTTGATGCTCTCCAGCCAACCAAGCACCACCCATAACATATCATCATTCGCCTGTGTCCTTAGTGAGAAATACTCTTCTCCGAAATAGTATGCGACGCTCTGTGCAAAATACTTGTTTATTTCATTCTCAACCATTTGCGCCTCGACGTCGAGTTTGCGTTCCTTATCGAAGGTCCCGGGCATCGTGTACGAGAGCGAGTGTGAGAGGGAATAGAGAGTTCCTGAAATATGAGTTCCCATGACTGCAGATGTCCAGTCGATTGCAGTTGTCCATTTTCCAAGCCAGAGAGCGAAGTATTGTTTTTGCATCACAGAAAGCGCGTTATGTAACTCTTGTAGCGCGTTAGTTGTCGCGAGGATTGGTGCATCGTGGGTGGGACTTTGGGGAGAGTGTGGGGGAGAACGCGCAGGAGAGAAGACATTCTGGCGTTCGGTTTCGTAGCTAGAGTCATAGCCGTGGTCGTGGTCAACTGCGAGAAGCGTCAGCGTGTGGTAAGGCTAGACATTCAGCAATGTTTGAGCGCTCCGTCAGACACCCTCCTAATTTCTCATGAGAGAGCAATGTCATAAAAGGCGTATTTAGTTGTCATCGACAACATAGGGATTGCCACTTGAGTGACCCTTAAATGCAGAGTTCTTACCGAGAGCATCTCTCCCGTCACTTTTCAGCGCTGATGCAAAAAGCGTGAAAACGGCAAGTATGAACAAGAAAACTCCTCCAAAAGTTCGCTTGGCGACCGCGATTTGTAGTATCATGGTGTGAAATGTGGGCGCGAAGCTTCAACTGTGCAATGAACGTTGAACGCGATAAAAAAGAGTAGAGAGCCGCTCTTCCAGCAAGGAGAGCGGCAGCTACGAAGGATATCTATCAAACATGAAAATATACTAAGTGATATACTAACGAGAGAGGTGTGAAGTTAAGCACGAGTGGGAGGGAGAGATGAGGGGTGAGGTGAGGTGTGAGCCGTGTCTTAAGCTCAGACCAGGGCGGGATTGGCATTGTATTCAGCGTCAAGGCGGGCACCATGCGAAGCTCCATTTCACACTTCCCTAGGCTATAATGTTTAGATACTTAATTTCAATAAAATAACCAGTACGCTGAAGCTTTCTTTTATGTGTTCTAAGCTTCTCTGTATATACCACGATTAGGTTTCTTCTTACATCTCAGTTTTATTTATTCTTTGTGTCGTTTATGCTCTGAGCATGATTTGGTCCATTTTGTAAAGCTAATACGGATGTATCTACTTCCTTTGCTAGTATTGGATAAACATATACTGACTTTCCACCATACTGTAACACAGCTTTAAGGGGAAATTGAAAGGTAGCTCAAGCTTAGGGAAGCACCGTTGTGTCTTAGCGCGTTTCCCCGCAATTCCAATAATTAGGCTCGCACGGTCCACTCGACAAAATCCGGCTCCGTTCATTGCATATTGTTATCAAACAGCGAAACGGTGCAACAATCTCGAAAAAGATACCAACCCATATGTAGGCAGTTATGCCTAGAAAGCGGTACTAGCTCTCAAGGAAAGAAAAATAGGAAGACCATAGATTCAAGATGAAGTCACATAGTGGAAGTGTAAGCCCTGGGCCAATCAGGTACATGTGATGTTCATCTTCGTCAACAAACCAACACTGCCTTATATATATATATCGGTAGTACAGATATACTATACATTAATCAATCACCTCATTTGTCTTATTGTGGTTCTTCTCTTCATCAAATCTACGTACAAGACGCAACCCCTTGGTGATGAAATGCGAAAACGAAATACCTACAATAGGAAAAGCTAAATACCGCTTATTAGGGTCCAGAAATGCTTGGTGAGACCTACAATAACCTTGATAAACCATTTCCAGCATACTGAGAGGGAAGCTGCGGAGCAATGAACATATTGATTATAAGCGTAAGAAGGCAATGTCACCCACATTCCAATTTATCCTACTAACCCATAGATAAAGAGTCATTAAATTCACAAGAGACACAATCAAGTATATTCATACGTTCTTAGTAGTCACTGAATGAGGGGACGAGAAGGGAAACAACTACAACCACATGGATTAATTGCCCATTTTCATAAATTTCTACTGTATCCATAGTCACTAAACGCATATAATGCGGGTTCACAGAGTAGTATTCGAACCTACATATAGTAAGTCACGGTCCTTGTTAATGTTCGATATGCCTTTACGAAATTTCGAATACAGCTAGTGGAGCACAAGGATCATTTGCAAAGGTCCCTGAATAAAATATTGTCCAAATACTCTTCGATGTCTGAGGGAATGACTGAAGGTTGGTGCGTCGAGACTAAGGTGGAGATCTTATAAACTCACAAACGGTCCAGTACTAAACCCTTCCACGCTCGAGGGATCGCAGCATGCAGCTCCTCCAAGTACACTCATGCCACTCTTTCAAGTTTCTAGGAGACTAGCATAAGCATATGTGTTAAATGTGGCCTTCCATTCCCAAATCACTATTATTTCAGGACTTTCAGAATTTCTAGTACTTCCACTAGAATCCTCCACTAGGATTGATCAGGAAAGATTAGATTTTCTGCTCAATTTTAATATTTCAAGGGGGGAAAACAGATAGTCTCCTACCGCTATAGTCAATACACCCCCTTTCTAACAAACAACATCATAACTGTCTACCTAAAACCAGAAATTACTTTATGAACAGATTTTAGAGAACTACGGGCCACTCCGCTCAATCACGCCATTGTTGATATTATTTGCTATTTGTTATAAAGTAGGTGTTGCATCATCAACAATATTAAATTTCTCCAATGAATGCACCTGATGTGGGGTGAAGATATTAGTGGAGTGACTTAATGTATGACATATTTTAGACGTAATACACTATTTTCTGTTGTTCGCAATCACTACCTGAGCATTGTAACCCCATATTTAGTGATGATGGGATTGAAAACATCGACACGCTATGATATCAACCCATGCTCTTCTAAATAGGATTTGACAGAATCTTTGGGTGATATTATTAATTTTTAGGAAGATAAACTGTAAGGTACACAAGGATGAACACAGTAGCCTTAGCTTCGTCATTTATGCACAGCCAGGGTCATGTTGAACTGGGTCGAATGTGATGTTCAGGGTTCTCTAACTAGTTTTTCACCGAGAGTTCTTTACCAAATGGAGACAAGCCAGATCAAGTATGACATCATTATTCATTCGCGTCGTTAAAAGTTTACATTTTTGTCCTGTTCTTTCTTGTATCGCTATTCTGAAATACCCTGTCTATTTCTTGATAGACTGGAGTTCTTAATTCGCGCCACATATTGTCAGGTTTATGTTAATAAAAATCATGCTTACATTGAGCACAAATAGCTGCGAAAGCTGGTAGCCCCTGTTCTGCCCTCTGTTTTTTGACATTAAAGGCCTTAGCAGCTGGGGCTAGAGCCTCCAGCTCAAATGACACCGAACATTTTCTAGTGATGTAGGTTATAGAGGTGTAGAATAAAGAAATTAAAACCCCCACAGAAGAGTTGGGGATCTAGAGAGGTTTATAGGAATCTAAATAGGATCAACGATTGACATGACACCTAATCACAGCCCAAAACACTCAAAGTGCTACCTACTGCTTACAATGCACAAATAACTTGAGAAAGCCCATTTTGGTAATGAGAACGTCCGATCTCCAATTATGCTTTGCTACTAGACCTTTTCAAGACTTGAGGCAAGCTTGGGGAGTCATATTTCTGTTGGTAAGTTGAGCTTAGAAGATTCAATCTGGCCTTGTGCTCTAGTTTCGTATTTCTATAGCTCAAACAAGTAATTGAAGTGAACCTACCCCATGCCTAGCTATCATATTGGATAAGCTTACATCTTCCCTCTTGCGAATCGGTTGGCTATTGCTCAACGGCTCCCAACCAAGACACATATCCACAGCTTTTCTAGGAGATTCATGTTATTCTCGCAAAAGTGTCTGGTCTTCGTTTCAATATTGCATAGAGAAGATTTCGTAGCTTGGTCTTTCATGATCTAATACTGGCACTCTCAAAGCTACCCTTTTCACTTGCTAAATTTAACTCGAGCCTCATGCGAGGATGATTCGCTCAACGTTAGCTTCAACAATTGAGGCCTCCCCAAAGTGGATAAAATTGAAGATTGTAATTCCGTGCTCTCCTTAATACGTGTCAGTGAATCTGTTACACTTTTCAAGAAAGGTAAATCGTCTATACACCTGTTCCTTCAAAGATCTATGGTTTTCAACCTCTGTCCATAAATGGAAGAGGTTATAATACCTTCTGCTAATCTTGGTTTCTCACTTATCCTCTTATTCACCCAAGGAATGTTCCCGTGGTGGGGATTCTTCATCTTTACCGTTTCTCACCATACCTTTGCACTTTCCAGAAGTCTCGTCACATTTAATTTCTACTTGATAAGACGAACAACAAAAACCAGAACAAGTTTTGGAGTTATCCAGTTTGCCATTGACAATTTTAGGGATACCTTTAATCTTAGACCTGGCCTTAGATCCGCCTGAAGTATTGGTGAGGTTAGCATTCGAGGTTTCGGCTACCATAAAAACTTTGCGCAATTTGCCATCTTATTGAGGAACATCCGCTTACCCTTATCTATAGTACCCAAGCTAGTGGAACTAGCCTTTTAGTCTCTTTCCACGCCCACAAATACTAATGTAACTAATACTCACCTTTCAAAATTATATATATAGTAATGTAAAGCTCAAAACGACATATTGATTTGGTTCAAACAATGTCTCGGTCAGATGGCCGAGTGGTTATGGCGCCAGCTTCAGGTGCTGGTATCGAAAGATGCGTGGGTTCGAGTAAGTACTGACTGTTGTCAAGACACATGTAACAGTTAATTAACAATAACTGTTAGGTCCCACTCTGATCAAAACATCATTCTTTTTTTGGCCTCTGGATATTTTTGCCTACGGTTGAAGCCTGTATACCAGTATTAAACAATAAATTACGTGCAATACATGCATTTACAAAACTCCAACAAAATGATATTCGAATAATGTACACTGTAATGCCCTGAAGAATAATCCTGTCTAAAGTCTACACAAAGGATCTACCTACCTTCTAACAGTACAAAAGAAATCAAGCCTCGTCGACAATCTCCTTCTGGACCGCTTGCTCCGTCTTCTCCCCGCCGCCCAACTTCCGGGCCACCTCATCGGTCAAGTAATCCTCGACATTGGGCGACATGACAGCTGCAATCAACAGCAGAACGCCAAACGGTAGAGTGCAGAGGAAGACAGTGCGGAAAGCCAGAGAATATGCGTGCTTGACCTGCTCGCTAACAACAGCGATGATGCCCGGTGTGATATCTGGAACTGCGGAGAAATTTCCAAGAGTGATGCCCGCAAAGAGAGATGCAAGGGAAGATTCAGGAAGACCGGCCTCAAGAGCAGCAGGCGTTACGTATTGCGGGATGTACTTGGAGGCCTCGGTGGTGAGAATGGACGAGTACATGCTAGTAGCTACAGCAGAGATGGCCGTGCGAATGGCTCCCAAAACACCCGTTACCAGGCCAATATCTGCAGGGTCCCACAGGTATGCGGTGGAGCTGAGTGTCAGGTTTTCAATGTATCCGGCTCCAACCGTGCCGATAAGAAGCAGTGCGGTCGTCATTTTCTCCGTGTGTGCGTTTGAAGCAGCGAGCGCCGCGACGAATGCTACCGTCACGGTTGCTGCAACCGTCATTTGGATCTTCATGCGTGGGACGAATCGGACACCGATGCCGCCCATGATTTGCCCAAGGAGCAGGCCGCCACCGACAGCACACTACCGAGTTTTGTTAGTCCATGTACTACACACCCTACGAATGGAGATGTGCAAGTAACTTACAGAAAGCCATCCCGTTTTCTTAATGTCTGTGGTGAAGAGTGCGCCAATCATCGTTGGCCAGATGACCGTGTTCGCATAGTAGACTACGGCGCCGAAGCTGGCACACGCTACGTTTGCGTCATACTGTATATTTTTGAATAGCCGCATAGGAATGAGAGGATACTCGAGTCCCGCATATGCTTCCCAAAGGGCGAATAAAACGAGCGTGAAGAAGCCTCCAAAGAGTGCACCAAGAACATGGCCAGACTTCCAGGGGTAGGCAGATCCGCCCCAATTCAGGCCAATGAGGAACACAACAAGCCCGACAGTGAAGAGGAAGATGCCCATCCAGTCCAGGGTCTTCAGTTGCTTGAGCTTGGACTTTCCGCCAATGTGCAGCATTTCCTAGCTCTGGTCAGTACATAGCAAAGGCGGAGATGGTTTCAACTTACATATGTCGGTGGGTGGTAGAAGAAAAAGTAGAGGACGATTGCGAGGGCGTTCACAATAACACCGAGGATGTAGCACCATCGCCACTGCAACTCGGTGTTCTCGTAGAAGGCTCGTGCAACTGGGGGGCCAAAGACGGCGAATGGAACGGAGGTGGACAGAACAAAGGCGTTGACTGGACCCCTGAGAGCGTTCGGGACAAGCTCTCCCAAGATGACGTGGAACGACAGCTGGCCAGCAGCCGCGAGTCCGTTGATAGAATTCGTAGCAATGAGCATGTTGATACTCTGAGCACTCGCTCCGATGATATTTCCGACCAGGCCGAGAACAGACGAAGCGATGAAGAACCACCGTCTACCGAAGATGTCCGATAGACGACCGACCAATGTGAAGCCTACAGCAAAGCCTGCCGTCCAGGATATGGACACCCAGATAATGTTGGGCGAGGGACCGATTGCAGCGTTGATCAAAGTGAGTGTGTTGGCTGGAAGGACCCATCCCAGGTATCCGGATATTTGGGCAAGACAGGTTCCCTGGACGTCATGTCAGTGTGTTCACTTTCAGGTTACACTTGGAGGTGTTTATTACAATGACAGTGCCGATGAATCCCATGCTCCGGTAGTAACCTGCCGGTAGGTCCGCCGTGTGGCCGCCGAGCGCCTCAGCGGCGACATGATCGTGGTGAAGGCCTTGACTGGCCTGGTGAGTAAGTTCGGGGTGGTCATTGGAGGCAGAGACCTCTGCGATCTTCTCGTTCTCCATATTCGAGGACTGGATAAGTAAAAACAATGGAAAGAAGGTAGTTGATCGAGGCTGGGCTGGAGAGGAAAGTGAGGTAGATCTGGGGATTCGGCCACTTTTATGCCCCAGACACGCCTTTGTAGAATCCTAGCATCTAATCTGTGCAATCTGGGGAGTCCGGGGCAGAGGTGGAGAATGCTAGGCCAGGATGAGGTTCATGCCCTCGTGGATTCGACGCACATCTTAGAAAAATCGGGTCATTTCCCGGGCACATGTTTGCCGGGCCTCGCTATGGATTTATTTGGGAAGGATCTTCTTGACCCCATGGGGCAAGTCAAGGTACTATTTGTGACCTGGATTGGAGCAGGCCCCCCTCTCCGCACTCAATACGGGGGGGACCAAAGACACTGTTGTCAATACCCCCATCTCAGCTCCGCGTGGCCGCCACCGCATGCAGGTCTGCGCGCGCAAGCCTAGCAGTCTTTGAAATCAAACAACTGTTGAGCTCGCGGGTAGTCGGTAAAGCATCAGCGTCGTAGAAGATGTGGGTCCCGTAGGATGCCAATCCGGTTGACGATACCCGAAAGGCGATCCCCAGGTTTTCCTATCTAGGGGAGATTCCCGCGCGTGTTGCATGCAGATTGCCCCTGAAACAAAAAAAAACGGACAGTACTGGACGATGCCATGTTCTTGTGCCACAGAAAGCACTATATATGCCTGAAGACTTAGGAAGGCAAGCTAAAGGAAGGATGGGATTCGAGGCACATGAAAAGGCCATTGCAGGTGACTATGGGCGCACGCGGACGCTGCGACAAGCCGCCACTCGTTAGCCGGAAGACGCAGCTATCCGCCGCGATCCTCGTTGACCAGTGCTTTCTTGCGCCTCCTACGGGAGCTAGATGAATCAGAACTTGGCCTCCAGAGCTGGAAGTCGAGTCAGAAATGGTTCCAGAGAGGAGAGGCTGAGGTGGCCGCATGGAGGGCATAAGAATAGACGAAGGGACACCCCGGATCGAGCACCGTGGTGACGTTATTCCCGCATCGAGACGACAAGAGGAGAAAGGGGCGAGAGGGTTGGAGAGCCAGGGGCTACCCCATGGGGTCCAGCATGGTGGTTTCGCAGCGTGCACACGTGATCTGGTGTCTAGCTCGACCGGGGTGGTCTCGAAAGCTGTCCGCCACGAACATTTTTTGATGATGCACGCAATCTCCCACCACCACCAACCACCACCACACCAAACATCCACAACCCCCCACCCCAATCACAGCCTCTACGGCTCGCGTCACATCTCCCATGATCGATCGGTAACAGTTGCAGCCTCCTTCTAGCACCATATGGCCTCCGCGTCAACTGCAGCGCCGCCCCCGGCGCCGCCACCAAAAGATGAGGATGCCCCGCCAAGCGAGGTTTCCCTCATGGACCTACTCTACGATAAATGCGCCCAGGCACCGCAGGGCACCGTCTTCTTCCAGCGGGAGCTCTCTAACATGCAGGTTGCCAACACCATGGCCGAGCTCACCTTGCTGCTTCAAGACTTGTGCGACCGACATTTAATGAAGCTCATGACTTTCGACAATGAGCCCTGTTGGAAGCTGCGGTCCAAGGCAGAGGCTGAGAAGTGTGTCTGCCGTTAATTCGTCCGACGTGCACAACTGACTGCTCGTCTAGGATGCGACGGTTGACTCCCGACGAACGCCTACTCTACCACCACATCGACCAGGTCCAGAGCGAGGGTATCTGGTCCAAGGCTCTTCGAGCGAGGACTAATGTCACACAACAGGTCTTGACAAAATGCCTGAAGAGTTTGGAGTCCAAGGACCTAGTCAAATCGGTTATGAGTGTCAAATTCCCGAATCGAAAAATGTATCTGCTGAAGCACCTGCGCCCGTCGGAGGATATCGCAGGTGGGCCTTGGCAATCAGAAGGAGACTTTGACACTGCCCTCATTGCCATTGTCTCGCAGCTTGTCTCTCAGTTCGTGGAGCAGGAGACATGCATCAGGGTACCGGGTAATTGGAACAACTACCCGCCCGAAGACAGAGCGGCGGCGATTGCACAAAAGAAGGCCCAAGTACAAGCAGTGCGCGACATAGAAGATGCACCACCTACAAAGGCATTCCGGCCGCCAACAGACCCCAACTCATCACGTCTCGTGCATAGGAACAATCCAAAATACCCTACCGCCGCTTCCATCAGTGCTTGGATCACGGAAAAGGGAATCCTACGGGATAAAGAGGTGCGAGAAGATGACATGGAACAGTTGCTTGAGATGATGGTGCTGGACGGGCGCTTGGAGAAGATCTCAGGGACTAATTACCGGACCGCCATGACTGCGAGCGACGTACAAGTATTCAATGGCTTCGTGGACGCTCCCTGTGGGAACTGTCCCGTGTTCGACCTCTGTGGAGATGAAGGCGATATTTGTGCCCGGACGTGCGTTTACTTTGGGGAGTGGTTAGCGACTGAGTCAGAAGAGTAGGGTCGATCAAAGGCATAGCGACGGCGTTCATGGATATTAGTTGCATCTGAAGTCTCAAAAGGGATACCCATACAATTCTCACCGAGTTTCCAACATTCCACTTTTCATCCAAGTGGTATGTAATTCATACCACGAAGGCTTTCCTCCGCTTGCATTCTACAGCCTCGTGTCAGCTGCATGTATCGCTCTCTCAAAATATCGCCCGTCGAATATATTGCTGACAATGCCGCCGCCCGGAGACTTTTCGCGTTCTTTAATGCCTACATGCAAAATTAAGTCTCCGAGAACCCTTTGAAAATGGTACAAACTATTAGAACACCCAGCTGTACCTAACAAGGGTACGACTAAGCACGTCCTGTCGGCAACCAGTAAATCATGCTTAGAGGCACGAGACAAAATATACAAACGTTAATAATGACATGATATGCTCGATTAGGCCAAGCTTAGATGATGTTACAACAACACGAGGAGACTTTTCGGGGGCCTTAGTAAGATCTGGTTCGAAGGAGATTAAATTAAAAGTTTTGGCGCAGCGTTCATACAGTATAAAGGGCCAGGTTCTATGCCCAAGGGTTTTGAGTCCACCCTATCTTCATCATATGCTAACACGATCTACATCTCTCCGGCCTATACTCTTGACTTATACCAAGAATACATCTGCATCCTTCAGACCAGGACACCGATCACTCCTAGCTCGATTTCTCCATTCAAAGATGGCCCAATCCAGCGTCGACGCTAAAGTTCATCTCAGCAGTTGGTCCGACAGTTCTGCGGCGGAGAAGTACGCACGCGCTGAGCTCGCGACAAGGCCCTTTGCCGATGTGCTCGTCCAAAAATCAGGGCTGGCCACATCTGAAGGCGACATCTCCATATTAGATATTGCAGCTGGGACCGGCGCAATTGAATCAGCTATTTATTGCGCTCTGCCTAAAGAGAAGTGGAATGGGGCGAAGATCATCAGCAGTGATATTAGTGTACCTATGTTGGAATATTTGAAAGCCAGGGCGGAGAAGGAGAGCTGGGTTGGATTGGAGACAATGGTTGTGGATGGAAATGTAAGTATTCATCTTGCTTAATCCGCATATCAATTATCTGTCCCAAAGCTTAGCTCACCCAAATAGAATATCGACCTTCCACCAAACGCCTACACCCACCTCTTCATCAACTTTGGCATCTTCATGCTCCCCTCCAGCGTCCTTCCAACTTGCCACACTCTCCTCCAAACCAACGGCGTCATTGGCATAAGCACTTGGTCATTTCTTCCCTGGATACCTATCATGGCTCGCGCAATTGAACGTCTGCCCTCGCCACGCCCGCGCTGCCCCTCTGCTGCAGAGGTTGAGGCCAAGATCTACAAAGGGCGTGCCTGGAACCTGCCCTCCTACGTTGGCGAGCAGCTTAGAGCGGCGGGCTTCGACAACGTGCAAGTTCTAGAGGAGAAGAGGAATGTCAAAGTTGGGACTCCAGAGCAATTTATGGAACCGATGCATATGCCACTCACTATGGTTAGTACATTTTGGGAGGAGGAGATGAGAGAGGGGTGGATTGAGGCGATTAAGAGAGAGATGGTAGAGCTGCTGAGAGAGGAAGCCGAAGAGGGCTTGGTTAGGATGACGTTTGAGGCGATTTTGGGCTTAGGATGGAAGACTGTCTGAGATATATGTTGGGGTTGGTAGGGTAGGATTGGATATAGTTCCACAGTCGGATTTTAAGAGGAAGTTTGAACAACTCAGATGCTCGAGAAATGCTGCAGTATGCAAACCCAGAGAATAAGGGTTTTTCTTCCCATATGGTGGATGATTCGCTGTGATCAAACTATCCACCAAGCTGGGCTATCCAAACGCCAAGACGCAAGGGCTGGAATGATTACCCTCAGCCTCGCATCCGGAAGTGCCACCAGACGTCAGCCGCCCCCGTCGCGTGGCCTTCAACCCTGTAACCTCAACACCACGCCCTCTCGGTCCTCTCTTGTCCCTCTCTTGTCCCTCTCTTTCCCCTTCTTGTTGCGTTTCCTACCCCTCTCTTCTCCCCTTTCCCTTCTTTTGGAGAGCGCCGTCTCTCGCCCATCCCGGCCATGACAGGCAACGAGCCCCTCCTCTCCAACGACCGCCCCTCGTCCGAACAATCCTCTGAGCGTGACATTGCCGAAGAGGACGCTCTTCTCACCGGAAAACCCACACATCGGCACGATGGCCCACGCTCATGGCGGTTCTGGCGCGAAATCGGCCTCTTCGTCTGGGCCGTCATCGCAACCGCGCTCGTTATTGTGCTCGCTGTAGTATACCAGAAGGCACAGGACCCCAAGGACAGCAGTCCCCCTCACCCATCCGGGCCACCTGGGAAGCGGAATTTGATATTCATGGTGTCGGACGGCATGGGCCCAACGAGTCTGAGTCTAACGCGGAGCTTCATGCAATTCCAAAATGGCGCTCCTTTCAGTGAGCAGTTGGTTATCGATCAGCATATGATTGGGCAGTCGCGGACGCGGTCGTCCAGCTCTTTGATTACCGATTCTGCGGCGGGCGCAACCGCCTTCTCGTGTGCTACGAAAAGCTATAATGGGGCCATTTCTGTTGATCCTAACCACAATCCCTGCGGCACAGTCTTGGAGGCAGCAAAGAGGGCGGGATATATGACCGGGCTGGTTGTGACGACGCGGATTACGGATGCGACGCCTGCGTGCTTTGCGGCCCACGTGAATCAACGACAAGAGGAGGATCGTATCGCGGAGCAAATGGTTGGAGATTACCCGTTGGGCCGGGTTGTCGACTTGATGTTTGGCGGCGGGCGGTGCCACTTTTTGCCAAATTCAACTGAAGACTCGTGCAGAACGGACAACAAAGACGTTATTGCCTTGGCTAAGAAGAACGGCTTCAACTACATCTCCGACCGCAAATCGTTCGACAACTTAAAGGGTGGAAAGGCGCTCAAATTCCCCATGCTCGGGCTCTTCGCCGAAACTGACATCCCGTACGAGATCGACCGCCGCAACGAGAATGAAATCTATCCCTCTTTGCACGAAATGGCCGAGACTGCCCTGGCAGCTCTGAGTGCAGCTACGAAAAATAGTGACAAGGGTTTCTTCATCATGATCGAGGGCTCTCGTATCGATCACGCAGGGCACCACAACGATCCCGCTGCACAGGTCCACGAGGTACTCGCCTACGACAAGGCATTTGCCAGCGTCCTCAAGTTCTTAAAGAACGACCCCACGGAGGGTGTCATGGTCTCAACTTCCGACCACGAAACCGGAGGTCTAGCCACTGCACGCCGTACGTATTTCCGCATTCCCGTGCTTGCCTTCCGCATCTAACATTTATAGAACTCCATGCCAGCTACCCGGAATATCTTTGGTTCCCAGGGCCATTGGCCAACGCGTCACACTCAGCCGAGCACCTCGCGCATGAATATCAAAAGTTTATGTTGGACGACGGCTACCGCTCGCCCTCGGAGCGCCTGCAGTTCGTCAAGGATTCGATCAAGACCGGTCTTGGCATTCACGACGCCACCGACGACGAGGTCAAGGCTCTCATGGACAACCCAGGTGCATCGCTCTATTCATACGCGGAGATGATCAGTCGAAGGAGCCAGACAGGGTGGAGCACGCATGGGCACTCTGCGGCCGACGTGAACATTTACAGTTCCGATCCTGTGGCTGCGCGTGCACTGGTAGGAAACCACGAGAACACCGAGGTCGGCGACTTCTTACGCGAGTACTTGGGCGTGGACGTCGAAGCCGTGACGAGGGAGCTGCTAGAGAAAGGTGCAGGCCTCATGGTGACGCAGGCCAATGGCTCGCAAGTGAGCTGGATGGGCGAAGTTGCAGCTGAAGGGACTAGACTCGATGGGCAAAACCACGTCGCGTCGTATGGGGGTGACCACAAGAAGAGACACTTTCAGCATGGACGGGCATGTGATTGTGGACATTGAGGATGATAGCCTGACTTGGTAGTAAGGGGTGGTGGTGGTGGTGGTGGTGGTAG